>JAJEKV010000029.1:0-20000 GCA_021234155.1 Isoetes taiwanensis
GGCCTCTGCTGGCAGCGTCAGGTCCCCGTTATCAGCCATAGCCCCGTTATCAGCCATGGCGGTAGCGGCGGGCCTAGAAACGCCCGGGCCGTCCAGCGAGGCAAAAGCGGGACGGCGAGGGGCAAGTGCGCGTGCTGGCGTGGAAACCATCTCGGCACGCCATCAAGACCCGTGATGGCGTGTCAGGCCCCGTTATCAGCCAAAACCCCGTTATCAGCGAGGCATGCGCGGCGGGCCTAGAGCCGCCCAGGCGGCCGGCCTTGAGCAAGTCGCGAACCGAAGCGGGCGGGCAGGGCGCATTGCTGGCGTGGAAACCATCTCGACACGCGCCGTCAAGATGCGTGCTGGCGTGTCAACCCCCATTATCAGCCAAGTACCCCGTTATCAGCCCGGCGTCTTGGCGGCGGGCCTAGAAGGCGCCCGGCCATTGAGCGAGCAAGCGAACCAAGCGGGCAGGGCGCATTGCTGGCGTGGAAACCATCTCGGCACGCCGTCCAAGGCCCGTGCTGGCGTGTCAGTCCCCGTTATCAGCCAAGTACCCCGTTATCAGCCCGGCGTGGCGGCGGGCCTAGAGCCGCCCAGGCGGTCAGCGCGAGCAAAGGCGCGTGCTGGCGTGGAAACCATCTCGACACGCCGTCCAAGGCCCGTGCTGATGTGTCAGTCCCCGTTATCAGCCAAGTACCCCGTTATCAGCGGCGTCTTGGCGGCGGGCCTAGAGCCGCCCAGGCGGTCGGCGAGGAGCAAAGGCGCATTGCTGGCGTGGAAACCATCTCCGCACGCTGTCCAAGGCCCGTGCTGACGTGTCAGTCCCCGTTATCAGCCAAGTACCCCGTTATCAGCGAAGCGTCTTGGCGGCAGCGCCTATAGCCGCCCAGGCGGTCAGTATGAGCAAGAGGCGCGTGCTGGCGTGGAAACCAGCAGCACGCCCGGTCAAACCCGTGATGGCGTGTCAGTCCCCGTTATCAGCCAAGTACCCCGTTATCAGCGGCGTCTTGGCGGCGGGCCTAGAGCCGCCCAGGCGGTCGAGCGTGAGCAAAGGCGCGTGCTGGCGTGGAAACCATGTCGACGCGCTGTCCAAGACCGATGCTGATGTGCCGGGCACCATTATCATCCGTGTGCGCGGGAGGAGGCCGCCAACTTAGGCTTTGGCGGCAATGTTGGCTCGAGGCGGTCATATGCATAAAAGCGGGCGGGGAAAAAAATGCGGGGAGCCTAGACAAAAACCAGGCGAGCAATGTCCTCCAAGGCGTAGTCATCACGGAAGGCCGCCCGTTATCAACCTCGGCCACGAGAAGAAGCGATAAAAACCGCCGCATCCACCATGTGCGCTCCGTGCAGTCTTGCTTGGTCGGTGCGGGTCCGTCGCGTGGAATTGCGTGTTGCCGACACGCCAACCATCTCCCCTTGTCGTAAAAGGTCACTGCTGATGTGGCAGGCCGCTGTTATCGGCCGTGTACGAGATGAGAACCGCCAAGTCGGGCTTGGCGTCAACGATGGCTCGGCGGTCATGAGCCACAAACGCAGTTAGCGGGCATATGCGGGGATATGACATGGAAACCATATCGGAATGCCATCAGAACCCGTAGTGGCGTGGAAGGCCGCCCGTTATCACCCGGTCGCCAAGAAGATGCATTAAAGGCGCGCATCCACCAAGTAGTGCGCTCCATGCGGCCCGCGAGTCGATGCGAGTGCAGCAGCGTGAAATGGCGTTACCCGGCGTGGTAACCATCTCTCCTTGTTGTAAAAGGCCCGTGCCGAAGTGGCAGGCCGCCCCTTATCAGCCGTGGCGCAAGAGGTGGCCGCCAACTTCGGGCTTGGCGGCAGCAGCAGTGGCTCGGCGGCCGTCCACATAAGCGCATATCTGGCGGGGGCAAATGCGGGGATATGGCATGGAAGCCATATCCTAATGTCCTCAAGGCGTGTGGTGATGTGGCAGGCCTCCGTGATCAGCCACAATGCGAGAAAGGTGCGAGAAAAGGCGCGCATCTACCAAGTGTCGCTCTGTGCGGTCTGCTTGGCGATCGCGGGTTGGCGTGAAAGGGCGTGTTTGCGGGCGTGGTAACCATCTTCCCATGTCTTGGAAGACTCATGCTGATGTGTCGGGCCGCCCGTAATCAGGCGTGGCGCAAAGAGGCCGCCAACTTCGGGCTTGGCGGCAGCGGTGGCTTCTGGCGGTCATGCCGTAAAGCCAGCGGATCTTCTTGTGGGCAAATGCGGGGATATGACAAGGAAACCATATCGGAATGTCTCCAAGATCCGTAGTGATGTGGCAGGCCGCCCGTCCATCAGCCGTAGCGTGAAAAAAGCTATTTGTAAAGGCGCCGCATCTACCAAGTGCGCTCCGTGCGGCCTTGCGTGGCGATCGCGCGGGTGGGGGGCGTGAAAAAGGCGTGTCGCCCGGCGTTGTAACCATCTCCCCATGTCATCAACACCCGTGCTAATGTGGTAGGCGTCCGTTCTCGGACTTAGCGGGGGGGGCAAATCAACTTCGGGCTTGGGGCGACAAAAAGGTGGCTCGAGGCGGTCATAAGCGCCATGAGCGAGGACCAGGTGGGGGCAAATGCGAGGAGACCACATGAAACCCGGGTCGACGCGTGACCAAAGGCTGTGCAAACATGTCAGGCCACCCGTCATTGGCGGGAGTGCGGGGAGGGGCGCCCGGCGGGATTGGTGCGGCAAAGCTGTGACTCACGGGCCCAAGGAGGACAATCCAAAGCGACCAGCCAAAGAGAATGCAAGCGGGGATGCCACCAACTTGGGGGGGCCAGCCAACTAACGAGATGGAAGCCGCCAAGTCAGTGGGGGGAGCTAATAACTGCTTGGCGATCCCAGGACACCACCAGGAGTCGGTGGCGAGGCAACCACCACCAAGTCGGTGTGGAGGCAGCGATGGCGAGCCAAACACACGACCAAGTTGGGTGGGCGATCCACGACACCACCGGTTCGGGTGGGTAGCCATGTCATAGAGCCAAGCACCACGACACCACCCGGTCGGTTGGGTAGCCGACTAAGCGGGCCAAAGGTCACCAAGTCGGTTGAGAGACCAGGAGGGCGATCCAAGTTGGGTGGGCAGCCAACTAACCCGAACCAAACACCACCAGAGTCGGGTGGGCACCACGACCACCCGGTCGGTTGGGTAGCCGACTATCGGGCCAAACACCACCAAGTCGGTTGAGAGACCAGGAGGACCACCCAAGTCGGTTGGGCAGCCAACTATCGAACCAAACACCACCAAGTCGGGTGGGCAGCCAAACACCACCAGGGGGTGGGGCCAACCACCACCAAGTCAAATGGGGAGCCAAACTAACCAGCCAAGAGCCACCAAGCCAGTGGGTGGGCAGCCAACTAGCGAACCAAACACCGCAGGAGTGGGGTGGGCAGCCCAGCGACCACCAAGTCGGGGTGGGGAGCCAAACACCACCAACTTCGGGTCAAATGGGAACTGATCGATCCGACCACCGCGCCGACCAAGTCGGGTGGGCAGCCAAACTAACCGAACCAAACACCACCCGGTCGGTGGGTGGGCAGCGACCAACCACCAGCCAAACACCACCAAGTGGGTGTGGGTAGCCAAGCTGATCGATTAGACCACCCGACCACGACCAAGTCGGGTGAGGAGACAACCGGCGATCAAGTCCTCGCCAAGTGGGATGGGTAGCCGACATAGCCATCAAGTCAGTGGGCCACCCGGTCGGGTGGGCAGCCAACCACCACCAAACATGCGGGGGCCAAACACCACCAAGTCGGTTGGGTAGCCAAACAAATTAGACCACCCGACCGACCCCAGTCGGGTGGGCAGCCAACAACGAACCAACCACCAAGCCAACACCAAGTGGGATGGGAAGCCGGGCCAAACCCCACCAAGTTGGATGGGGCAGCCAAACACCACCAAGTGGGTGGGCAGCCAACCACCACCACCAAGTGTGGGGGCCAAACACCACCAAGTCGGTTGGGTAGCCAAACTAAGAAGCCACCAAGTTGGTGGGCAGCCAACTAACCAAACCAAACACCACCACCAGTGGGGGGGGGCCAGCCAACCAACCAAGCCAACCCAAGTGGGCCAGCCAACCACCCACCAAGTTGGATGGGCAGCCAAACACCACCAAGTGGGTGTGAGCAGCCACCACCACCAAGTGGGTGTGGCAGCCAACCCACCACCACCAGTGGGTGTGGGGGTAGCCAAACACCACCAAGTGGGTTGGGTAGCCAAACAGCCACCAAGTCGGTGGGCAGCCAACTGGGGTGGGAACCAAACACCACCCAAGTCGGGTGGGCAGCCAACTAACCGAACCAAACACCACCGAGAGTGGGTGGGCAGCCAAAAACACGACCAAAGTCGGGTGGGAAGCCAGCGGCGGCTGGCCAAAAAGAAGGCCGACCAAGTGGGATGGGTAGCCAACCACCCCAGGAGTGGGTGTGGGAGCCAACCACCACCAAGTGGTGTGGGGGGCCAAACACCACCAAATGGGTTGGGTAGCCAAACTAACCCAAGCCAGAGCCACCAAGTGGGTGGGCAGCCAACTAAGCCGAACCAAACACCCCAGGAGTGGGGTGGGCAGCCAAACACAACCAAGTGGGGTGGGAAGCCAGCGGCGGCTGGCCAAAGACCCGACCAAGTGGGATGGGTAGCCAACCACCACCCGAGTGGGTGTGGGGCCAACCACCACCAAGTGGGTGTGGGGGGCCAAACACCACCAAGTGGGTTGGGTAGCCAAACTAGCAAGCCGAGCCACCAAGTCGGGTGGGCAGCCAACCAACAAGAACCAAAGACCCCGAGTCGGGCGGCGGCCGACCACCACCAAGCGGGGGGGGGGCCAAACACCACCAAGTCGGGTGGGTAGCCAAACAGTCGATCGACCACAGCGACCACGACCAAGTCGGGGTGGGGCAGCCAACTAACCGAACCGAACACCCCCGGGCGGGTGGGAAGCCAACACCACCAAGTGGGTGGGTAGCCAAACTGATCGATCCGACCAGGCGACCCGACCAAGTCAGGTGGGGAGACAACAACGGCGATCAAGTCCTCGCCAAGTGGGATGGGTAGCCGGCCGAGCCATCAAGTCGGGTGGGCAGCCAACTAACCCGAACCAAACACCACCCGAGTGCGGTGGGCAGCCAAAGCGCCACCCGAGGGGGGTGGGGAGCCAACCGCCACCGAGCGGACAGCGGCGAGCAACTAACCGAGCCACAAGCGCCACCAAGCTGGGTGGGCGCCAACCACCGGAGCCAACCACCACGACACCACCAACTCCGGCATGGGGCCAAGTAACCAAACCACCACCACCAAGCGGTGGGCTGCCGATAGCGTAGCCAACCAAGCGACACCACCAAGTCCGGCATGGTGGCCAATTAGTGCTCAAACCCAACACCACCAAGTGGTTAATCCCCCGGCGGCGGCTTGGAAGAAGGAACCTCTAAGTGCGGTGTCTTGCAACCCTCCCTAGGACTTGGGAGAAAAAATGACCAAGTGCCACGAGTACCCCCCCCCGCTTGGCTCGGGTGGAGAAAAAATGACCAAGTGTTGGGTTCCTCCACTTGATCGGCCATGCTTGGAGGAAGTGTTGGCTTGCAACCCTCCTAGCACTTGGAGAAATAAATGACCAAGTGCCATGGCGTAACCCTCCCCACATACCTAGGGAGGAGAGGGACAAATCGCAAAGACAAGAGGCCGAACCTCAGCGGATCGTGGCGGCAAGGCTACTCTTCAGCGCCACGAGTACCCCGTCTTAATTTAAATTAAATCTGCATAGGATCTATCTCCCGGCCGTTTGGAATTATCCTACAAAGGCGACCCCCCTCATCCTCGCCGGGGACGAGAGGAGGCATCCCTCGACCACGGGCTCTCGGGGGCACACAAGGCACCCCTAACGGTGAGTCGGGTCTGCAGAGGGAGGTAAAAGCGCCGCATCTAGCATGGATTTGACTTAGGCGTTGGTCATAATCCCCGCGCATGGTAACCCGGCGCCAGCGGCTTTTCAACCAAAGCGCCAATGACCAAGTATGCGAATCAGCGGTTCCTCTCGTACTAAGTTGGATTACTATTGCGGCCGCGGTGCATCGGTAGGGTAAAACTAACTTTGTCTCACGGCGGTCTAAACCCAGCTCCGTTCCCTATTGGTGGGTGAACAATCCAACACTTGGTGAATTACGCTTCACAATGATAGGAAGAGCCGACATCGAAGGATCAAAAAGCAGCGTCGCTATGAGCGGCTTGGCTGCCACAAGCCCGGTTATCCTGTGGTAACTTTTACGACACCTCTAGCTTCAAATTCGAATAACTAAAGGATCGATAGGCCATGCTTTCCACGGTTTGTATCCGTCTTGAAGATCAAAATCAAATGAGCTTTTACCCTTTTGTTCCCCACGAGATTTCTGTTCGTTGAGCTCATCTTAGGACACTGCGTTATCTTTTTTTAACGGATGTGCGCCCCAGCCAAACTCCCCACGACAATGTCTTCCGCTGGATCCGGACGCATAAGCGGACCTTAAGACTAGAAGCGGGGGCGGGCCCGCCTCCACCTCCGCGGAGTAAGTAAAATAACGTTAAAAGTAGTGGTATTTCACTTGCGCCGAGGCTCCCACTTATCCTACACCTCTCAAGTCATTTCACAAAGCGGACTAGAGTCAAGCTCAACGGGGTCTTCTTTCCCGCTGATTTTTTCCAAGCCCGTTCCTTGGCTGTGGTTTTAGCTAGATAGTAGATAGGGGACGGTGGGAATCTCGTTAATCCATTCATCTTGGCGTCACTAATTAGATGGCGAGGCATTTGGCTACCTTAAAGAGTCATAGTTACTCCGCCGTTTACCGGCGCTTGGTTGAATTTCTTCACTTTGACATTGAGCTTTGGGCAGAAATCACATTGCGTCAACATCGCGGGGACCATCGCAATGCTTTGTTTTAATTAAGCGGTCGGATTCCCCTTGTCGTTCGGTTACGAGATGACTGTTGCGCCGCCTAGGGAGAGCACCCCGGGGGATGCATTCTCGTCCGTCGCCCGGTCGACGCGAGGAGCCCCGCCCCCGCCCGGGGGGGAGGCAGCTTCGGGCGACCGCCAACGGCCCTACGGGGTCAAGCCGCGAGACCCTAAGCCCAGCCCTCAGAGCCAATCCTTTTCGAAGATTCACGGATCCATTTTGCCGACTTCCCTTACCTACATTGTTCCATCGACTAGAGGCTGCTCACCTTGGGACCTGATGCGGTTATGATGCGGCCCGGGCGTGCTCGGCAATCGCTCCTCGATTTTTTCATGGGCGCCCGGTATGCCGGACACCGCCAAGGCGTGCGGTGCTTTGAAACCACAAGGCCCTATCTCGGGCAAACCGATTTCAGGGTCATCGGACCGTTAAAGAAAAAAGAACTCTTCGGGGCCCCGCCCGGGCGTCTCGGATCGCATAAGCGTTACCGTCCTTTGCCCGCGTCGGTTGGGACTATTGACCCGATTCCCTTTCGATCGGCCGGCGCCAAATTGCGCCATTCACCTGAGGATTGCCCCATCTCTTAGGATCGACTAACCCATGTCAATTGCTGTTCACATGGAACCTTTCTCCGCCGGTCTTCAAAGTTCTCATTTGAATACTTGCTACTACCACCAAGATCTGGGTGGTGGGTGCCGTTCCACTCGGGCTCGCGCCGGGGCTCTCGACGACACCCCGCCCTCCTACTCATCGAGGCCTCGCACTTACCCACGGCGGCGGGTATAGGCGGCGGCGCTTGGCGCCATCCATTTTCGGGGCTAGTTGATTGGCGGGGTGAGTTGTTACACACTCCTTAGCGGATTTCGACTTCCATGACCACCGTCCTCTTTGTCTTAATCAATCAACACCCTTTGTGGGATCTAGGTTTTAGCGCGCGGGCACCGTAACCCGGCTTCGGTTCATCCCGCTCGCCCGATTACGCTTACCAAAAATGGCCCACTTGGGCTCAATTCGGGGCGGGGTTCAATGGAGCAACCCGGCCTTACCTATTTAAAGTTTGAGAATAGGTGGGGAGTTTCTCCCCGATGCCTCTAATCATTAAGCTTTACCCGATAAAACTTTGAGCGAGCTCCGGCTATCACGAGGGAAACGGAGGGAACCGGCTACTAGATGGTTCGATTAGTCTTCGCCCCTATACCCAAGTCGGCCGAGCGATTTGCGCGTCGTGTATCGCTCTGAGCCTCCACGAGTTTCCTCTCGGCCGCCCTGCTTTCGGGCATAGTTCACCATCTTTCGGGTCCCCCCAGCAGTCATGCTCACACTCAAACCTTTCCACGAGAAGATCATGGTGGCGCATGGTGCACCCGACAACGGGGGGCTCCCCGCATCGGTTTCCTTTCGCCAAGGCGGGTTTTGAACCCACCAACTTCGCCGCATGTTAGACTCCTTGGTCCGTGTTTCAAGGCGGGATTGAATGGAAAGCCCCACAAGCCAGCGTCGGGGGCGCCGCGGGTGCATGCTAGCCCGCCAATGTGGCGTCGCCCCAAGCCCAAGCCCGCCCTACGGCATCGTCGGGTCACATGGTCCCTCTTTATCCATGAGGCGGAGACCAGCGTTGGCGCGGCACCCGAGTTGGCCGGGCAGACCAGCGAGGCCGTTCGCGCCCAGCCGGGCGCACCGGCAACCTCCATTAAGCTTCCCTCCCGGCAATTTCAAGCACTTTTTAACTCTCTTTTCAAAGTCCTTTTCACCTTTCCCTCGCGGTACTTGTTAAGCTATCGGTCTCTTGCCAATATTTAGCCTTGGATGGAATTTACCACCCACTTAAGGCTGCATTCCCAAACAACCCGACTTCGTGGGCGCCTCGTGGAACAACGGGGTCGGGCCTGGCGGGGGCTCTCACCCTCTCGGCGTCCACTTCGGGGAACCTCGACCCGGTCCGCCCTTGAGAGGGCGGCTTTCTGAACTACAATTCATAGCGCCAAAGCGCCCACGATTCTCAATCGGGCACCTTCGGTTCGCTTCGCCGTTACTAGGGAAATCCCTGTTGGTTTCTTTTCCTCCGGCAATGATATGCTTAAACTTCGGCGGGTAGCCTTGCCACGATCTCGAGGGTCTCTTGGGTAGTGGCCACACAAGGGAACCAACCCGACACCTTAGCGGCGAGCAACATGTTGGCGGTGGGGGGGGGCACCGCCTAGGACCCCGCGGCGGGAGAAAAGCGATAACCCGAACCAACCCCCCGCCCGATCCCGCGGCGCATTTAGAGTCGCGGCGTCCTCCCTATGCACTCCGGCCCGACCGCGTGCTTGCCATGGGCGGCCAATTTGCGCTTTCGCATTCGGTCGCGGCGAGAGGGGCGATTAGGCGCTCGGCCGGACATGCCCTCGGACAAGCCCCGGGCGCAAGTTGCGTTCAAAGATTCAATGATTCGGAGTTTACGCAATTCACATCGCGTATCGCATTTTATTTGCGTTCTTCTTCATCCGTGGCAAGAGCCAAGATATCCGTTCTTTGAGAGTGGTACTATCCATCATTTAAGCTATCGGTCGGGGCGGCGGGAAGACCCCCAATCGAGTCGCTCACCATCCAAGACACATAAGGTTCGAAGCGCCAATGCAAATGGCACCCGAGCCCGAGAGCGCGGGAGGAGGGAACACTTGCCCAATCCGCGCACCCGTGTGTGGGGCGGCACCGACAAGAGCCCGCCCGGCGCCACCCCTTGGTGCCTCGCCAAAGGTAACCGAGTTTAGGGGAGCCATGGCGCGGCAGCCACACCTCGGTGTGGGCCCCTCGAGGACAAGGAAGCGGTTCAGCGGTTTTTGCGGGCGTGTGTCAATGATCCTTCCGCGGGTTCACCTCACGGAAACCTTATTCGACTTCTCCTTCCTCTAAATGATAAGGTTCAATGAACTTCTCACCTCGTCACTGCGGCGAACCCATAGCGTCGAGGCAATCGAACACTTCACGGACCATTCAATCGGTAGGGGCGGCGGGCGGTGTGTACAAAAGGCGAGGGGCGTAGTCAGCGAGCTGATGACTTCGCGCTTACTAAAATTCCTCGTTGAAGATCAATAATTGCAATGATCTATCCCCATCACGATGAAATTTCAAAAGATTGCCGAGCCTATCGGCCCGGGGCATGCACTCGTTAATTCATCGTGTAGTAGCAGCGTCGCGACCCGAGAACATCTAAGGGCATCACGGACACTGTTATTGCCTCAAACTTCCATCCGCTAGGCTAGGCGAATAGTCCCTCTAAGAAGCTGGCAAAAAGGAAGACCTTAGCGTAGCTAGTTAGCGGCTGAGGTCTCGTTAGTTATCGGAATTAACCCGGACAAATCACTCCACCAACTAAGAGCGGCCATGCACCACCACCCATAGAATCAAGAAAGAGCTCTCAATCTGTCAATCCTTACTATGGACGCGGACCTGGTAAGTTTCCCGTGTTGAGTCAAATTAGCCCGCGCGGGCTCCCTCTAGTGGTGCCCTTCCGTCAATTCCTTTAAGTTTCAGCCTTGCGACCATACTCCCCGGAACCCAAAAACTTTGATTTCTCATGAGGTCTTTGGCGGAGTCATCGAAGTAACATCCGCCCGATCCTAGTCGGCATCGTTTATGGTTGAGACTAGGGCGGTATCGATCGTCTTGAGCCCCCAACTTTCGTTCTTGATTAATGAAAACATCCTTGGCAAATGCTTTTCATGATGGTTAGTCTTTCATAAATCCAAGAATTTCACCTCGACAATGAAATACGAATGCCCCCAACTGTCCCTATTAATCATTACTCGGTCGAAGACCAGCGGAAAAGGACCGGGGTCCTATCATTCCATGCTTATTTATTCCATGCTAACATATTGAGCATAGGCCTGCTTTGAGCACTCTAATTTTTCAAAGTACTTGGCGCCGGCTCGGCGTCCCAACCAATTAAGGCCGGGACAAGCGTCGCCAACTAGAAGGGTGAAATGCCCGGTGCACACCCGAGGCGGACCGTGCATCCCACCCGAGATCAACTTCTGAGCTTTTTTAAGCGCAACAACTTAAATATATCGCTATTGGGCTGGAATTACGCGGCTTGGCACCGGACTTGCCCTCAATGGATCCTCGTTAAAGGGATTTAGATTGTACTCATTCAATTACGGACTTGTAGACTTGTAGAAGTTATTTATTGTTATTTATTGTCACTACCTCCCGTATCGGGGATTGGGTAATTCTTGGCGCTGCTTTGCCTTCCTTGGATGTGGTAGCCGTCTCGGGCTCCCTCTCGGAATCGAACCCTAATTCCCGTCACCCGTCACCACCATGGTAGGCCACTATCCTACCATCGAAAGTTGATAGGGCAGAAATTTGAATGAAATATCGCGCGGCGCTAAGGCGTGCGATTCGACTAGATTATCATGAGTCACGTGGCGTGGCGAGCAAACTGCATCGGCCTTTTATCGATAAATGCATCCCTTCCATGGGTGGGACTTGGTGCGTATTAGCTCTAGAATTACTACGGTTATCAGTAGTAGTAAGATACCATCAAATAAACTATAACTGATTTAATGAGCCATTCGCGGTTTCCGCGGTACAAGGTAGCTTATACTTACACATGCATGGCTTAATCTTTGAGACAAGCATATGACTCTTGGCGGGATCAACCAGGTAGCTTCCATAAAGGGACAGCCATCCACCCACACTGGGTGGGGGCTGCTTGAGAGGAGCGATCAGCATCGACTCCGCCCGTTCCCAAAGGGGGGCGGCGGCAAGGCGATGGAGGCATGGTCGCCCTGGCACCAACACTTGAAGTGGGGGGGTCGGGCAGCAGCAACAAAAAAAAAGGAGAGAGGAGAGAAGGACATGCACCGGCACCAACCCGAGTGTCCAAGAATGGAACGGAACAGCGCCACCAAGCGGCGGGAGGAGGGGGGGAACACACATGATGAGGACTAGGTCGAGGCGAACATTGAGCGTCTCGAACTTGTTGTGTGCATCTGGAACTCCGGCATGGTAGGTGGAAGAGGTTCGCGCCGCCGTTCCGACACAAAGAGGGTAAAAGCACATCTCCAACCATCCAAGGCCTATGCATTTGCGGCGAGGCGAGGGGCCACCAACCACAGCGAGCCCGGCAATCGAGCGAGGCCCAACCGCCATGAGCGAGCCAAAGCGGGACCCAATGGGGCAGCGGAAACAAGAGCAAGGCACCACCACAAAGACAACCCAACCCGGGCCGGGTCGAGGGAGGGAGGCACGCGATGGAGCCAAGCCCAAAACCAACATCACATTCCCAGCAGGCCTTGGCAACCTTCCGACCAACCCGTTTTCGGGGGGAGGCAGGTCGGACACAGAGGCGAATTTCCAACATTGAGGAACCAACACGCCAAAAGCCAACCAAAAAGGCCGGAAACAGCGGGGAGGGCACCAAGCGTGTGTGGCACACAAACCGAGGAACCGAATCCTTTGGAACGCGGGGCGCGGCGCGGCCGGCGAGTCGAGGGACCCGCATTGTAGCGCGCAACAACAAGGTGAAATGCACTTCCCAACTTTCAACTCAATCTGAAACGCACAAATCCCACAAGCCAAAGGCGGGTCGAATAGCGGGGGCGGGCCCCACGATTAACCAAAAGCGACCAAGGGCAAGCAACCCATTCCAGCTCCAGCCCGTCTTACATGCTTGGGAAGGAAAGCCACCAAGCTGGCTAGACCAACCCAACAAGCAACCGTCAGTAGCCGTCGAGTCGAGCAAGAGTGTTGGCCATGTTCGGCTAAAAGTCTTGGGGGCGCCAAAGCCCCGTCGAGCCAAAGCGAATGCCAGGACCAACACCACCCGACAAGGACCACCCACCTTGCCCAAAACCGTTTAAGTAGTTCACCATGTCTCCTCGACTCCGTGAGCGACTCCCCAAGCCAAGACAAGGGGAAGCCGAGCAACCGGTTGGGAAGCAAAACCACCAATTAGTGCAAATCGTGATCACAGAGCCCGCCCTTTGGTAACCAGCCGGACCAGCCCTCGGCTAAGATCTGCTGCCGGGGCGATGGCGCATCCCAGCTCAAAAAAAGCCTTGAACCAAACCCCGGCGAAGCTACCAGCCATTTAGTTCAAACCAACAACCAGCCCAACTAGCCAAGGCTAAGCGGCGCCCGATGCCGTCGCACCAGCTATCCTGGGGGCTAACGGGACAAGCCACCAGCCAAAGCGTTCCCTCACGGCGGCGTGCACACCACCAACCAACCAACAATGCGAGCCAGCGGACCCGAGCCAACCAACCGTGCGAAGGAAGGAGCCAACCAGCCGGGCACAACCCAAGGAGGAACTTGAGTGAGTCACCGAGATGACCAAGCCAAGAAACCAGAGGTGACCAAACCCGGTGGAGCCAGCCAAAGCGACCAGCGGAACCACCCGGTCGGGTGGGGAGCCGACTAACGAGGAGGAGGGACCGGGGAAGTAACCGACCAGTCATGACCAACCCAAGTTGGGATCTTAAGTGGGTTTTCTACTAAGTGCCCAGCCGAAACCCGGAGGTGACCAAAACCGAGGTGCCTTCACGGGGAACCAACCGACTAGCCGACCAACCAGACCGACCAAGGGGACCAACCCGGTCGGGTGGGTAGCCGACTATCCCGGACTGGAGGGAAGTAACCGACCAGTCATGACCAACCCAAGTTGGGATCTTAAGTGGGTTTTCTACTAAGTGCCCAGCCCGAAACCACCGGAGGTGACCAAAACCGAGGTGCCTTCACGGGGAACAAACCGACTAGCCCGACCACCAGACCGACCAGCGGGACCACCGGGACCAACCCGGTCGGGTGGGGGCCCGACTAACGGAGGGACCGAGGGAAGAAACCGACCAGTCATGACCAACCCAAGTTGGGATCTTAAGTGGGTTTTCTACTAAGTGCCCAGCCGAAACCAACCGGAGGTGACCAAAACCGAGGTGCCTTCACGGGGAACCAACCGACTAGCCGACCAACCAGACCGACCAGCGGAACCAACCCGGTCGGTTAGGGGGAACCGACTAAGGAGGAGGGGCCGAGGGAAAGTAACCGACCAGTCATGACCAACCCAAGTTGGGATCTTAAGTGGGTTTTCTACTAAGTGCCCAGCCGAAACCACCGGAGGTGACCAAAACCGAGGTGCCTTCACGGGGAACCAACCGACTAGCCGACCAACCAAACCGACCAGCGGAACCAACCCGGTCGGTAGGGGGGCCCGACTAACGGACTGGCCGAGGAAAGGAACCGACCAGTCATGACCAACCCAAGTTGGGATCTTAAGTGGGTTTTTTTCTACTAAGTGCCCAGCCCGAAACCAGCCGGAGGTGACCAAAGCGGAGGAGCCTTCACGGGGAACAAACCGACTAGCCGACCAACCAAACCGACCAGCGGAACCAACCGGTCGGGCAGCAAGGATCAAGAGCTGAAAGGGGCGCATTGGCTTGTGCGTTTTGGGGTAGCCAAGCGATCCAGTACTAAGGTGCACAAAAGGCTAGAGCAACCAGGTGGGGTAGCCAAAACAGTGAGCAAACCGCTTCCAAGTCGACCGTTGTACTAAGTCGCCCAAGACCAAGTGCAAACTGCCCCCTTCCACTATCCCCGGGGTTTGTGAATGCCCCCCCCACACTTTTATGTCAAAAATAGGGGCCCCCGCCCATAAAGGAGGGCCGGGAGCGCTGAGCGGCGGCATGGATAGGAAGAAGGCGCAAAGGAAGCTTATAGGTGGCAGCCTCCCAATCGGGCATTCCCGTCGCCAAATATAGCGCCTATTGTCAGCACCCCGTTATCAGCCAGCGCGCCCGCCCGTAAAGTGGCGTGACCCCCTCGAGGCGCCGCGCCCGGTCCGGTTTTGCGGGGACTGCCGCCTCGATCGCGGCGCCAAGTCGTCGTGGGGGCGTGGCAGGCCGTCCCGACCGTCCGCGCAGGGCCTCTGCTGGCAGCGTCAGGTCCCCGTTATCAGCCATAGCCCCGTTATCAGCCATGGCGGTAGCGGCGGGCCTAGAAACGCCCGGGTCCGTCCAGCGAGCAAGCAAGCGGGACGGCGAGGGGCAAGTGCGCGTGCTGGCGTGGAAACCATCTCGGCACGCCATCAAGACCCGTGATGGCGTGTCAGGCCCCGTTATCAGCCAAAACCCCGTTATCAGCGAGGCATGCGCGGCGGGCCTAGAAGCCCCGCCCAGGCGCCCAGCCTTGAGCAAGTGCGAACCGAAGCGGGCAGGGCGCATTGCTGGCGTGGAAACCATCTCGACACGCCGTCAAGATGCGTGCTGGCGTGTCAACCCCATTATCAGCCAAGTACCCCGTTATCAGCCCGGCGTCGCGGCGGGCCTAGAGCCGCCCAGGCGGCCCCCGAGGCGGTCGCGAACCGAAGCGGGCGGGCGCGCATTGCTGGCGTGGAAACCATCTCGGACGCGCCGTCCAAGGCCCGTGCTGACGTGTCAGTCCCCGTTATCAGCCAAGTACCCCGTTATCAGCCCGGCGTGCGCGGCGGGCCTAGAGCCGCCCAGGCGGTCAGCGTGAGCAAGGCGCATTGCTGGCGTGGAAACCATCACCGACACGCCGTCCAAGGCCGATGCTGATGTGTCAGTCCCCGTTATCAGCCAAGTACCCCGTTATCAGCGCGCGCGTCTTAGCGGCGGCCCTAGAGCCCGCCCAGGCGGTCGGCGAGGAGCAAGAGGCGCGTGCTGGCGTGGAAACCATCACCGGCACGCTGTCCAAGGCCCGTGCTGACGTGTCAGTCCCCGTTATCAGCCAAGTACCCCGTTATCAGCGGCGTCGCGGCGGCGCCTATGCCGCCAGGCGGTCAGCGATGAGCAAAGCGCGCATTGCTGGCGAAAAACCCAGCGCCCGGTCAAGACCCGTGATGGCGTGTCAGTCCCCGTTATCAGCCAAGTACCCCGTTATCAGCGTCGTGCGCGGCGGGCCTAGAGCCGCCCAGGCGGTCGGTCAGCGTGAGCAAGGCGCGTGCTGGCGTGGAAACCATGTCGGACGCGCTGTCCAAGACCGTGCTGATGTGGCCGGGCACACCATTATCATCCGTGGCGCGGGAGGAGGCCCTCAACTTAGGCTTTGGCGGCAATGTTGGCTCGAGGCGGTCATATGCAAAGCGGGCGGGCAGGCGGAAAAATGCGGGGAGCCTAGACAAAAACCAGGCGAGCAATGTCCTCCAAGGCCGTAGTCATCTGGAAGGCCGCCCGTTATCAACCTCGGCCGCGAGAAGAAGCGATAAAGACCGCCCGCATCCACCATGTGCGCTCCGTGCGGTCTTGCTTGGTCGGTCGGTCGCGGGTCCGTCGCGTGGAATTGCGTGTTGCCGACCGCCAACCATCTCCCCTTGTCGTAAAGGTCGCTGCTGATGTGGCAGGCCGCTGTTATCGGCCGTGCGCGAGATGAACCGCCGCCAAGTCGGGCTTGGCGTCGCGATGGCTCTCGGCGGTCATGAGCCACAAACACGGTTAGCGGGCATATGCGGGGATATGACATGGAAACCATATCGGAATGCCATCAGAACCCGTAGTGGCGTGGAAGGCCGCCCGTTATCAGCCGGTCGCGCCAAGAAGATGCATTAAAAGGCGCGCGCATCCACCAAGTAGTGCGCTCCATGCGGCCTGCCCGAGTCGATCGCGGTGCGGCAGCGATGAAATGGGCGTTACCCGGCGTGGTAACCATCTCTCCTTGTTGTAAAAGGCCGTGCGAAGTGGCAGGCCGCCCCTTATCGGCCGTGGCGCAAGAGGTGGCCGCCAACTTCGGGCTTGAAGGCGGCAGCAGTGGTGGCTCGGCGGCCGTCCACATAAGCCTTATATATCTGGCGGGGGCAAATGCGGGGATATGGCATGGAAGCCATATCCTAATGTCCTCAAGGCGTGTGGTGATGTGGCAGGCCTCCGTGATCAGCCACAATGCGAGAAAGGTGCGAGAAAAGGCGCGCATCTACCAAGTGTCGCTCTGTGCGGTCTGCTTGGCGATCGCGGGTTCGGGCGTGAAAGGGCGTGTTGCGGGCGTGGTAACCATCTTCCCATGTCTTGGAAGACTCATGCTGATGTGTCGGGCCGCCCGTAATCAGGCGTGGCGCAAGAGGAGGCCGCCAACTTCGGGCTTGGCGGCAGCGGTGGCTCTGGCGGTCATGCACCGTAGGCAGCGGATCTTCTTGTTGTGGGCAAATCGGGGATATGACAAAGGAAACCATATCGGAATGTCTCAAGATCCGTAGTGATGTGGCAGGCCGCCCGTCCATCAGCCGTAGCGTGAAAAAAGCTTTGTAAAAGGCGCCCGCATCTACCAAGTGCGCTCCGTGCGGCCTTGCGTGTGGCCCGATGCGGGTCGGACTGGCGTGAAAAGGCGTGTCGCCCGGCGTTGTAACCATCTCCCCATGTCATCAACACCCGTGCTAATGTGGTAGGCGTCCGTTCTCGGACTTAGCGCGGGGGAGGCCGTCAACTTCGGGCTTGGGGCGACAAAAGGTGGCTCGAGGCGGTCATAAGCGCCATGAGCGAGGACCAGGTGGGGGCAAATGCGAGGAGACCACATGGAAACCGGGGTCGACGCGTGACCAAAGGCTGTGCAAACATGTCAGGCCACCCGTCATTGGCCACCCGTCATTGGAGGGGAGCAGGGGGAGGGGCCCGGCGGGATTGAGTGCGGCAAGCTGTGACTCACGGGCCCAAGGAGGACAATCAAAGCGACCAGCCAAAGAGAATGCACCGGGGATGCCACCAACGGGGAGCCAACTAACCGAGATGGGCGGTGGGGAGCCAACTAACCGAGATGGAAGCCGCCAAGTCGGTGGGGAGCTAATAACAGCTTGGCGATCGGGACACCACACCGAGTCGGTGGCGAGGCACCACCACCAAGTCGGTGTGGAGGCAGCGGCGGGCGAGCCAAACACACGACCAAGTTGGGTGGGGGCGATCCACGACACCACCGGTTGGGTGGGTAGCCATGTCATAGAGCCAAGCCACGACACCACCCGGTCGGTTGGGTAGCCGACTAGACAAGCCGGGCCAAAAGGTCACCAAGTCGGTTGAGAGACCAGGGGGCGATCCAAGTTGGGTGGGCAGCCAACAACCGAACCAAACACCACCGAGTGGGGTGGGCACCACCACCCGGGTGGGGTTGGGGGCCGACTATCTCGGGCAAAAAACACCACCACGGGTGGGTGGGCACCACCCCGGTCGGTTGGGTAGCCCGACTACTCGGGGCCAAACACCACCAAGTCGGTTGAGAGACCAGGAGGGGCGATCCAAGTCGGGTGGGCAGCCAACTAACCGAACCAAACACCACCCGAGTCGGGTGGGCAGCCAAACACCACCAGTGGGGTGGGTGGGCAGCCAACCACCACCAAGTCAAATGGGGAGCCAAACTAACCGAAAGCCAGAGCCACCCAAGTGGGTGGGCAGCCAACTAGCGAACCAAACACCACCCGAGTCGGGTGGGCGGCCCGCCAGCGACCACCAAGGGGGGGGGGGCCAAACACCACCAACTTCGGGTGGGTAGAACTGATCGATCCGACCACCCGACCCGACCAAGTCGGGGTGGGCAGCCAACTAACCGAACCAAACACCACCCGGTCGGGTGGGGCCAACCACCCGGCCAAACACCACCAAGTCGTGTGGGTAGCCAAGCTGATCGATTAGACCACCGACCACGACCAAGTCGGGGTGGGGAGACAACAGCGGCGATCAAGTCCTGCCGCCAAGTGGATGGGTAGCCGACAGCCAGCCATCAAGTCAGTGGGCAGCCCGGTCGGGTGGGCAGCCAACCACCACCAGTGGGGGGCCAACCACCACCAAGTAGTGCGGGGGGCCAAACACCACCAAGTCGGTTGGGTAGCCAAACTAACCAAACAGAGCCACCAACCGGGTGGGCAGCCAACTAACTAACGAACCAAGGGGGGAGTGGGGGGGGCCAAACACAACCAAAGGTGGGGGTGGGAAGCCAACAGCGGCCGGGCCAAAGACCCGACCAAGTTGGATGGGCAGCCAAACACCACCAAGTGGTGTGAGCAGCCACCACCACCAAGTGGGTGTGAGCAGCCACCACCACCAAGTGGTGTGGGCCAAGCCACACCAGCCAAACACCACCAAGTGGGTTGGGTAGCCAAACTAACCCCAGCCACCAAGTGGGCGGGGTGGGCAGCCAACTAACCAAACCAAACACCCCGGCGGGTGGGCAGCCAACTAACCCGAACCAAACACCACCCGGTGGGGTGGGCAGCCAAACACGACCAAAAAGGGGTGGGAAGCCAGCGGCGGCTGGCCAAAGACCCGACCAAGTGGGATGGGTAGCCAACCACCACCCGAGTGGGTGTGGGGCCAACCACCACCAAGTGGGTGTGGGGGGCCAAACACCACCAAATCGGTTGGGTAGCCAAACTAACCCGCCAGAGCCACCAAGTGGGTGGGCAGCCAACTAACCGAACCAAACACCACCAGAGAGTCGGGGGGCAGCCAAACACAACCAAGTGGGGTGGGAAGCCAGCGGCGGCTGGCCAAAGACCCGACCAAGTGGGATGGGTAGCCAACCACCACCACCAAGTGGGTGTGGGGAGCCAACCACCACCAAGTGGGTGTGGGGGCCAAACACCACCAAGTGGGTTGGGTAGCCAAACTAACCCAGAGCCACCAAGTCGGGTGGGCAGCCAACCAACCCGAACCAAACACCACCGAGGGGGGCGGCGGCCGACCACCACCAAGCGGGTGGGGGGCAAAAACACCACCAAGTCGGGTGGGTAGCCAAACAGTCGATCTGACCACCCCGACCCGACCAAGTGGGTGGGCAGCCAACTAACCGAACCGAACACCACCGGGCGGGTGGGAAGCCAACACCACCAAGTCCGGTTCGGTAGCCAAACTGATCGATCCGACCAGGCGACCGCGACCAAGTCAGGTGGGGGACAACAGCGGCGATCAAGCGGGCCTCGCCAAGTGGGATGGGTAGCCCGGCCAGCCAGCCATCAAGTCGGGTGGGCAGCCAACTAACCGAACCAAACACCACCGAGTGCGGTGGGCAGCCAAAGCGCCACCAAAGGGGGTGGGGAGCCAACCGCCACCGAGGCGGACAGCGGCGAGCAACTAACCGAGCCCAAAGCGCCACCAAGCTGGGTGGGCGCCA
>JAJEKV010000029.1:25000-50000 GCA_021234155.1 Isoetes taiwanensis
TTAGCGGCTGAGGTCTCGTTCGTTATCGGAATTAACGGACAAATCACTCCACCAACTAAGAGCGGCCATGCACCACCACCCATAGAATCAAGAAAAAGAGCTCTCAATCTGTCAATCCTTACTATATGCGGACCTGGTAAGTTTCCCGTGTTGAGTCAAATTAAGCCCGAGGCTCCCTCTAGTGGTGCCCTTCCGTCAATTCCTTTAAGTTTCAGCCTTGCGACCATACTCCCCGGAACCCAAAAACTTTGATTTCTCATGGTGTCTGGCGAGTCATCGAAGTAACATCCGCCCGATCCTAGTCGGCATCGTTTATGGTTGAGACTAGGGCGGTATCTGATCGTCTTGAGCCCCCAACTTTTCGTTCTTGATTAATGAAAACATCCTTGGCAAATGCTTTTCGCGATGGTTAGTCTTTCATAAATCCAAGAATTTCACCTCGACAATGAAATACGAATGCCCCCAACTGTCCCTATTAATCATTACTCGGTCCGAAGACCAGCGGAAAAGGACGGGGTCCTATCACGTTATTCCATGCTAACATATTGAGCATAGGCCTGCTTTGAGCACTCTAATTTTTTCAAAGTAACAGCGCCCGGCTCGGCGTCCCAACCAATTAAGGCCGGGACAGCGTCGCCAACTAGAAGGGTGAAATGCCCGGTGCACACCCAGAGGCGGACCGTGCATCCCCCCGAGATCAACTACGAGCTTTTTAAGCGCAACAACTTAAATATCGCTATTGGGCTGGAATTACATGACTCTTTGGCACCCCGGACTTGCCCTCAATGGATCCTCGTTAAGGGATTTTTAGATTGTACTCATTCAATTACCGGACTTGTAGAAGCCCGGTATTGTTATTTATTGTCACTACCTCCCCGTATCGGGATTGGGTAATTCTTGGCGCTTCTTTGCCTTCCTTGGATGTGGTAGCCGTCTCTCGGGCTCCCTCTCGGAATCGAACCCTAATTCCCGTCACCCGTCACCACCATGGTAGGCCACTATCCTACCATCGAAAGTTGATAGGGCAGAAATTTGAATGAAAATATCGCGGCGCTAAGGCGTGCGATTCGACTAGATTATCATGAGTCACCCGGCGTGGCGAGCAAACTGCATCGGCCTTTTATCGATAAATGCATCCCTTCCATGGGTGGGACTTGGTGCGCGTATTAGCTCTAGAATTACTACGGTTATCGGTAGTAAGATACCATCAAATAAACTATAACTGATTTAATGAGCCATTCGCGGTTTTCACGGTACAAGGTAGCTTATACTTACACATGCATGGCTTAATCTTTGAGACAAGCATATGACTCTTGGCGGGATCAACCAGGTAGCTTCCATAAAGGGACAGCCATCCACCCACACCTGGGTGGAGGGGCACTGAGAGGAGCGATCAGCATCGACTCCGCCCGTTCCCAAAGGGGGCGGCGGCAAGGCGATGGAGGCATGGTCGCCCTGGCACCAACACTTGAAGTGGTGGGAGGTCGGCCGGCGCAGCCAGCAAAAAAAGAAGGAGGAGGAGAGAAGGACATGCACCGGCACCAACCCGAGTGTCCAAGAATGGAACGGAACCGCGCCACCAAAAGCGGCGCGGGGAGGCGGGGGAACACATGATGATGAGGACTAGGTCGAGGCGAACATTGAGCGTCTCGAACTTGTTGTGTGCATCTGGAACTCCAGCATGGTAGGTGGAAGAGGTTCGCCGCCCGTCCCGACACAAAGAGGGTAAAAGCACATCTCCAACCATCCAAGGCCTATGCATTCGGGGAGAGGCAGGGGCCACCAACCACAGCGAGCCCGGCAATCGAGCGAGGCCCACGCCCGCCATGAGCAGGCAAAGCGGGACCCAATGGGGCAGCGGAAACAAGAGCAAGGCACCACCACAAAGACAACCCAACCGGGCCGGGGTCGAGAGGGAGGAACGCGATGGAGCCAAGCCCAAAACCAACATCACATTCCCAGCAGGCCTTGGCAACCTTCCGACCAACCCGTTTCGGGGGGAGGCAGGTCGGACACCGAGGCGAATTTCCAACATTGAGGAACCAACACGCCAAAGCCAACCAAAGGCCGGAAACAGCGGGGAGGGCACCAAGCGGTGTGGCACACAAACCGAGGAACCGAATCCTTTGGAAACAGGCAGGCGAAAGCGGCCGCGAGTCGAGGGACCCGCATTGTAGCCGCGCAACAACAAGGTGAAATGCACTTCCCAACTTTCAACTCAATCTGAACACGCACAAATCCCACAAGCCAAAGGCGGGTCGAATAGCGGGCCCGACACGATTAACAAAAGCGACCAAGGGCAAGCAACCCATTCCAGCTCCAGCCCGTCTTACATGCTTGGGAAGGAAAGAAAGCCACCAGCTGGCTAGACCAACCCAACAAGCAACCGTCAGTAGCCGTCGAGTCGAGCAAGAGTGTTGGCCATGTTCACGGCTAAAAGTCTTGGTGGGGCGCCAAGGCCCCGTCGAGCCAAAGCGAATGCCAGGACCAACACCACCCGACAAGGACCACCCACCTTGCCCAAAACCGTTTAAGTAGTTCACCCATGTCTCCTCGACTCGTGAGCGACTCCATAGCCAAGACAAGGGGAAGCCGAGCAACCCGGTTGGGAAGCAAAACCACCAATTAGTGCAAATCGTGATCACCCGAGCCGCCCTTTGGTAACCAGCCGGACCAGCCCTCGGCTAAGATCACTGCCGGGGCGATGGCGCATCCCAGCTCAAAAAGCCTTGAACCAACCGGCGAAGCTACCAGCCATTTAGTTCAAACCAACAACCAGCCCAACTAGCCAAGGCTAAGCGCGCGCCCGATGCCGTCGCACCAGCTATCCGCCCTGGGCTAACCGGGACAAGCCACCAGCCAAGCGTTCCCTCACACGGCGTGCACACCACCAACCAACCAACAATGCGAGCCAACGGACCCGAGCCAACCAACCGTGCGAAGGAAGGAGCCAACCAGCCGGGCACAACCCAGGAGGAACTTGGTCAGTCAGTCACCGAGATGACCAAGCCAAGAAACCAGAGGTGACCAAACCGGTGGAGCCAGCCAAAGCGACCAGCGGAACCAACCCGGTCGGGTGGGGAGCCGACTAACTTAGGAGGGGACGAGGGAAGTAACCGACCAGTCATGACCAACCCAAGTTGGGATCTTAAGTGGGTTTTCTACTAAGTGCCCAGCCCGAAACCAACCGGAGGTGACCAAAACCGAGGTGCCTTCACGGGGAACCAACCGACTAGCCGACACCAGGGGAACCCCCACCGACCAACCGGGGGACCAACCGACCGGGGGACCGACCAGTTGGGACCAACCCCGGTCGGGTGGGTAGCCGACTAATCGGACTGACCGAGGGAAGTAACCGACCAGTCATGACCAACCCAAGTTGGGATCTTAAGTGGGTTTTCTACTAAGTGCCCAGCCGAAACCCGGAGGTGACCAAAACCGAGGTGCCTTCACGGGGAACCAACCGACTAGCCGACCAACCCAGACCGACCAGCGGGACCAACCCGGTCGGGTGGGGGCCGACGACCGGAGGGACCGGGGAAGTAACCGACCAGTCATGACCAACCCAAGTTGGGATCTTAAGTGGGTTTTCTACTAAGTGCCCAGCCGAAACCAGCGGGAGGTGACCAAAACCGAGGTGCCTTCACGGGGAACCAACCGACTAGCCGACCAACCAGACCGACCAGCGGAACCAACCCGGTCGGTTGGGGGGGGCCGACTAACCGGAGGGACCGAGGGGAAGTAACCGACCAGTCATGACCAACCCAAGTTGGGATCTTAAGTGGGTTTTTCTACTAAGTGCCCAGCCGAAACCAACCGGAGGTGACCAAAACCGAGGTGCCTTCACGGGGAACCAACCGACTAGCCGACCAACCAAACCGACCAGCGGAACCAACCCGGTCGGTTGGGGAGCCGACTAACGGGGACCGAGGAAAGGAACCGACCAGTCATGACCAACCCAAGTTGGGATCTTAAGTGGGTTTTCTACTAAGTGCCCCCGAAAAAGCGAAACCAACCGGAGGTGACCAAAAGCGGAGGAGCCTTCACGGGGAACAAACAAACCGACTAGCCGACCAACCAAACCGACCAGCGGAACCAACCGGTCGGGCAGCAAGGATCCAAGAGCTGAAAGGGGGCGCATTGGCTTGTGCGTTTTGGGTAGCCAAGCGATCCAGTACTAAGGTGCACAAAGGCTGCACAAAAAAGCAACCCAGGTGGGGGTAGCCAAAAAACCAGTGAGCAAACCGCTTCCAAGTCGACCGTTGTACTAAGTCGCCCAAGACCAAGTGCAAACTGCCCCCTTCCACTATCCCCGGGGTTTGTGAATGCCCCCCCCACACTTTTATGTCAAAAATAGGGGCCCCGCCCATAAAGGAGGCTCGGGGCCGCTGAGCGGCGGCATGGATAGGAGGAGGCGGCGCAAAGGAAGCTTATAGGTGGCAGCCTCCGCCAATCGGGGCATTCCCGTCGCCAAATAAATAGGCTCTATTGTCAGCACCCCGTTATCAGCCCAGGCGCCGCCCGTAAAGCGTGGCGTGACCCTCCCGGCGCCGCGCCCGGTCCGGTTTGCGGGGGGGACTGCGCCTCGATCGCGGCGCCAAGTCGTCGTGGGGGCGTGGCAGGCCGTCCCGACCCGTCGCGCAGGGCCTCTGCTGGCGCGTCAGGTCCCCGTTATCAGCCATAGCCCCGTTATCAGCCATGGGCGGGCCGCGGCCTAGAAGCCCCGCCCGGGCCGTCCAGCGAGGCAAAAGCGGGACGGCAGGGCAAGTGCGCGTGCTGGCGTGGAAACCATCTCGCACGCCATCAAGACCCGTGATGGCGTGTCAGGCCCCGTTATCAGCCAAAACCCCGTTATCAGCGAGGCATGCGCGGCGGGCCTAGAGCCGCCAGGCGGCCCGCGCAAGTCAAGAACCGCGGGCGGCGGGCAGGCGCCCGCTGGCTGGCGTGGCGTGGAAACCATCTCGACGCGCCGCCGTCAAGATGCGTGCTGGCGTGTCAACCCCATTATCAGCCAAGTACCCCCCCGTTATCAGAAACCATCTGGCGCGGCGGGCAGCCGCCCAGGCGGCCAAACCCCCAAGGTGCGTGCTGGCGCGAACCGGCGCGGGCAGGGGCGCATTGCTGGCGTGGAAACCATCTCACGCCCGTCCAAGGCCCGTGCTGGCGTGTCAACCCCGTTATCAGCCAAGTACCCCGTTATCAGCCCGGCGTCTTGGCGGCGGGCCTAGAGCCGCCCAGGCGGTCGGCAGCATGAGCAAAGGCGCGTGCTGGCGTGGAAACCATCTCGACACGCCGTCCAAGGCCCGTGCTGGCGTGTCAGTCCCCGTTATCAGCCAAAGTACCCCGTTATCAGCGGCGTCTTGCGGCGGGCCTAGAGCCGCCCAGGCGGTCGGCGGGGCAAAGGCGCGTGCTGGCGTGGAAACCATCTCGACACGCTGTCCAAGGCCCGTGCTGACGTGTCAGTCCCCGTTATCAGCCAAGTACCCCGTTATCATCAGCGGCGTGCGCGGCAGCGCCTATAGCCCGCCCAGGCGGTCAGCGTGAGCAAGGCGCGTGCTGGCGTGGAAACCAGCAGCGCGCGGTCAAGACCCGTGATGGCGTGTCAGTCCCCGTTATCAGCCAAGTACCCCGTTATCAGCCCGGCGTCTTGCGGCGGCGGGCCTAGAGCCCGCCCAGGCGGTCAGCATGAGCAAAGGCGCGTGCTGGCGTGGAAACCATGTCCGACGCGCTGTCCAAGACCGTGCTGATGTGCCGGGCACCCATTATCATCCGTGGCGGGAGGAGGCCCTCAACTTAGGCTTTGGCGGCAATGTTGGCTGGCTCGAGGCGGTCATATATGCAAAAGCGGGCAGGCGGAAAAATGCGGGGAGCCTAGACAAAAACCAGGCGAGCAATGTCCTCCAAGGCCGTAGTCATCTGGAAGGCCGCCCGTTATCAACCTCGGCCGCGAGAAGAAGCGATAAAGACCGCGCGCATCCACCATGTGCGCTCCGTGCGGTCGGTCTTGGTCGTCGGTCGCGGGTCCGTCGCGTGGAATTGCGTGTTGCCGACCGCCAACCATCTCCTTGTCGTAAAGGTCCTGCTGCTGATGTGGCAGCCGCTGTTATCGGCCGTACGAGATAGAACCGCCAAGTCGGGCTTGGCGTCAGCGATGGCTCTCGGCGGTCATGAGCCACAAAACGGTTAGCGGGCATATGCGGGGATATGACATGGAAACCATATCGGAATGCCCATCGAGAACCCGTAGTGGCGTGGAAGGCCGCCCGTTATCAGCCCCGGTCGCCAAGAAGATGCATTAAAGGCGCGCATCCACCAAGTAGTGCGCTCCATGCGGCCCTGCCCGGTCGATCGATCGGGTGCGGGCGTGAAAATGGCGTTGCCGGCGTGGTAACCATCTCTCCTTGTTGTAAAAGGCCCGTGCGAAGTGGCAGGCCGCCCCTTATCGGCCGTGGCGCGCAAGAGGTGGCCGCCAACTTCGGGCTTGGCGACAGCAGGTGGCTCGGGCGGCCGTCCACCATAAGCGCATATCTGGCGGGGGCAAATGCGGGGATATGGCATGGAAGCCATATCCTAATGTCCTCAAAGGCGTGTGGTGATGTGGCAGGCCTCCGTGATCAGCCACAATGCGAGAAAGGTGCGAGAAAAAGGCGCGCATCTACCAAGTGTCGCTCAATGCGGTCTGCTTGGCGATCGCGGGTTGGCGTGAAAGGGCGTGTTGCGGGCGTGGTAACCATCTTCCCATGTCTTGGAAGACTCATGCTGATGTGTCGGGCGCCCGTAATCAGGCGTGGCGCAAGAGGAGGCCGCCAACTTCGGGCTTGGCGGCAGCGGTGGCTTCTGGCGGTCATGCCGTAGGCGGATCTTCTTGTGGGCAAATGCGGGGGATATGACAAAGGAAACCATATCGGAATGTCTCCAAGATCCGTAGTGATGTGGCAGGCCGCCCGTCCATCAGCCGTAAGCGTGAAAAGGCGGTATTTGTAAAGGCGCGCATCTACCAAGTGCGCTCCGTGCGGCCTTGCGTGGCCCGATCGGGTCGGGGCCGGCGTGAAAAAGGCGTGTCGCCCGGCGTTGTAACCATCTCCCCATGTCATCAACACCCGTGCTAATGTGGTAGGCGTCCGTTCTCGGACTTGCGCGGGGAGCGCCAACCTTCAAAATCAACTTCGGGCTTGGGGCGACAAAAAGGTGGCTCGAGGCGGTCATAAGCGCCATGATGAGCGAGGACCAGGTGGGGGCAAATGCGAGGAGACCACATGGAAACCGGGTGCGACGCGTGACAAAAGGCTGTGCAAACATGTCAGGCCACCCGTCATTGGCGGGAGTACGGGGAGGGGCCCGGCGGGATTGGTGCGGCAAAGCTGTGACACGGGCCCAAGGAGGACAATCCAAAGCGACCAGCCAAAGAGAATGCAAGCAGGGGGATGCCACCAACTTGGGGGGGGAGCCAACTAACGAGATGGAAGCCGCCAAGTCGGTGGGGAGCTAATAACTTGGCGATCCCAGGACACCCCAGGAGTCGGTGGCGAGGCAACCACCACCAAGTCGGTGTGGAGGCAGCGATGGCGAGCCAAAAACACGACCAAGTTGGGTGGGGTGGGGCGATCCACGACACCACCGGTTCGGGTGGGTAGCCAGTCATAGAGCCAAGCACCACGACACCACCCGGTCGGTTGGGTAGCCGACTAAGCGGGCAAAAGGTCACCAAGTCGGTTGAGACCCAGGAGGGCGATCCAAGTTGGGTGGGCAGCCAACCAACCCGAACCAAACACCACCAGAGTCGGGTGGGCACCACGACCACCCGGTCGGTTGGGTAGCCGACTATCGGGCCAAACACCACCAAGTCGGTTGGGAGACCAAGGACCACCGACCCAAGTCGGTTGGGCAGCCAACTATCCGAACCAAACACCACCAAGTGGGTTGGTTGAGAGACCAGGAGGGGCGTCAAGGGTGGGTGGGCAGCCCAAACCGAGTGGGGTGGGGCAGCCAAACACCACCCAGTGGGGTGGGCAGCCAACCACCACCAAGTCAAAATGGGGAGCCAAACTAACCCGTGAGCCACCAAGTCAGTGGGCAGCCAACTAGCGAACCAAACACCACCCAGGAGGGGTGGGCGCGGCCAGCGACCACCAAGTGAGTGGGGGGCCAAACACCACCAACTTCGGGTGGGTGGGTAGAACTGATCGATCCGACCACCGCGACCGCGACCAAGTCGGGTGGGCAGCCAACTAACGAACCAAACACCACCCGGTCGGGTGGGCAGCCAACCCACCCAGCCAAACACCACCAAGTGGGTGTGGGTAGCCAAGCTGATCGATTAGACCACCGCGACCACGACCAAGTCGGGTGAGGAGACAACAGCGGCGATCAAGTCCTCGCCAAGTGGGATGGGTAGCCGACATAGCCATCAAGTCAGTGGGCAGCCCGGTGGGGGGTGGGCAGCCAACCACCACCAAGTAGTGCGGGGGCCAAACACCACCAAGTCGGTTGGGTAGCCAAACTAACAAGCCAGAGCCACCAAGTCGGGTGGGCAGCCAACTAACCGAACCAAACACCACCGAGTGGTGGGGGGGGCCAAACACAACCAAGTCGGGTGGGAAGCCAACAGCGGCCGGGCCACCGACCAAGACCCCACCAAGTTGGATGGAGCCAGCCAAACACCACCAAGTGGTGTGAGCAGCCAACCACCACCAAGTGGGTGTGAGCAGCCCAGCCACCACCACCAAGTGGGTGTGGGGAGCCAAACACCACCAAGTGGGTTGGGCAGCCAAAACGAACCAAACCAAACCAGAGCCACCAAGTGGGGTGGGCAGCCAACTAACGAACCAAACACCCACCAGTCGGGTGGGCAGCCAACTAACCGAACCAACCAAGGGTGGGCAGCCAAACACGACCAAAGTGGGGTGGGAAGCCAGCGGCGGCTGGCCAAAGACCCAAGTGGGATGGGATAGCCAACCACCACCGAGTGGGTGTGGGGGCCAACCACCACCCAAGTGGGTGTGGGGGCCAAACACCACCAAATGGGTTGGGTAGCCAAAAGCCTAACCACCAAGTGGGGTGGGAGCCACCAAAAACCACCACCAAGTGGTGGGCAGCCAAACACAACCAAGTGGGGTGGGCCAACCAAACCAAGCCACCAAGTGGGTGGGTGGCCAACCAAACACCCACCAAGTGGGGTGGGCAGCCAAACACAACCAAGTGGTGGGGAAGCCAGCGGCGGCTGGCCAAAGACCCGACCAAGTGGGATGGGTAGCCAACCACCACCGAGTGGGTGTGGGGGCCAACCACCACCAAGTGGGTGGGGGGGGCCAAACACCACCAAGTGGGTTGGGTAGCCAAACTAGCAACCGAGCCACCAAGTCGGGTGGGCAGCCAACCACCCGAACCAAAACCACCACCGGGTGGGGGGCGCCACCGACCGGCCGACCACCACCAAGCGGGTGGGGGCCAAACACCACCAAGTGGGGTGGGTAGCCCAAGCAGTCGATCGACCCACCGACCACGACCAAGTCGGGTGGGCAGCCAACTAACCGAACCGAACACCACCGGGCGGGTGGGAAGCCAACACCACCAAAGTGGACCAGGGGGGTAGCCAAACTGATCGATCCGACCAGGCGACCACCGACCAAGTCAGGTGGGGAGACAACAGCGGCGATCAAGTCCCGCCAAGTGGGATGGGTAGCCCACCAGAGCCATCAAGTCGGGTGGGCAGCCAACTAACCCGAACCAAACACCACCCGAGTGCGGTGGGCAGCCCAAGCCACCACCCGAGCCGGGTGGGGGGGGGCCAACCCGCCACCGAGGCGGACAGCGGCGAGCAACAACTAAGCCGAGCCCAAGCGCCACCAAGCTGGGTGGGCGCCAACCAGCGGAGCCAACCACCACGACACCACCAACTCCGGCATGGGGCCAAGTAACCAAACCAAACACCACCAAGCGGTGGGCTGCCGATAGCGTAGCCAACCAAGCGACACCACCAAGTCCGGCATGGTGGCCAATTAACAAACCCAACACCACCAAAGTCTGGTTAATCCCCCCGGCGGCGGCTTGGAAGAAGGAACCTCTAAGTGCGGTGTCTTGCAACCCTCCCTAGGACTTGGGAGAAAAAAATGACCAAGTGCCCAGTAAGTAACCCTCCCCCCCGCTTGCAACCCCCGGCTCGGGTGGAGAAAAAATGACCAAGTGTTGGGTTCCTCCACTTGATCGGCCATGCTTGGAGGAAGTGTTGGCTTGCAACCCTCCTAGCACTTGGAGAAATAAATGACCAAGTGCCATGGCGTAACCCTCCCCACATACCTAGGGAGGGAGAGGGACAAATCGCAAAGACAAGAGGCCGAACCTCAGCGGATCGTGGCGGCAAGGCTACTCTTCAGCGCCGCGATACCCCGTCTTAATTTAAATTAGATGCATAGGATCTATCTCCCGGCCGTTTGGAATTATCCTACAAAGGCGACCCCCCTCATCCTCGCCGGGACGAGAGGAGGCATCCCTCGACCGCGGGCTCTCGGGGGCACACAAGGCACCCCTAACGGTAGTCGGGCAACCGAGGGAGGTAAAAAGCGCCGCATCTAGCATGGATTCTGACTTAGAGGCGTTGGTCATAATCCCTACGCGCATGGTAACCCGGCGCCAGCGGCTTTTCAACCAAAGCGCCAATGACCAAGTATGCGAATCAGCGGTTCCTCTCGTACTAAGTTGGATTACTATTGCGGCCGCGGTGCATCGGTAGGGTAAAAAAACTAACTTTGTCTCACGGCGGTCTAAACCCAGCTCCGTTCCCTATTGGTGGGTGAACAATCCAACACTTGGTGAATTACGCTTCACAATGATAGGAAGAGCCGACATCGAAGGATCAAAAAGCAGCGTCGCTATGAGCGGCTTGGCTGCCACAAGCCCGGTTATCCCTGTGGTAACTTTTACGACACCTCTAGCTTCAAATTCGAATAACTAAAGGATCGATAGGCCATGCTTTCCACGGTTTGTATCCGTCTTGAAGATCAAAATCAAATGAGCTTTTACCCTTTTGTTCCCCACGAGATTTCTGTTCTCGTTGAGCTCATCTTAGGACACTGCGTTATCTTTTAACAGATGTGCGCCCCAGCCAAAACCCCCACGACAATGTCTTCCGCTGGATCGGACGCATAAGCGGACCTTAAGACTAGAAGCGGGGGCGGGCCCGCCTCCACCTCGCGGAGTAAGTAAAATAACGTTAAAAGTAGTGGTATTTCACTTGCTTGTAGAGGCTCCCACTTATCCTACACCTCTCAAGTCATTTCACAAAGCGGACTAGAGTCAAGCTCAGGGGGTCTTCTTTCCCGCTGATTTTTCCAAGCCCGTTCCTTGGCTGTGGTTTAAGCTAGATAGTAGATAGGGACGGTGGGAATCTCGTTAATCCATTCATTGGCGTCACTAATTAGATGGCGAGGCATTTGGCTACCTTAAAGAGAGTCATAGTTACTCCGCCGTTTACCCGCGCTTGGTTGAATTTCTTCACTTTGACATTGAGCCTTTGGGCAGAAATCACATTGCGTCAACATCGGCGGGGACCATCGCAATGCTTTGTTTTAATTAAGCGGTCGGATTCCCCTTGTCCGTTCGGTTTAGAGATGACTGTTCGCCGCCTAGGGAGAGCACCCGAGGGGATGCATTTCGTCCGTCGCCCGGTCGACGCGAGGAGGCCCGCCCCCTCGCCCGGGGGGAGGCAGCTTCGGGCGGACCGCCAACAGCCCCCTACGGGGTCAAGCCGCGAGACCCTAAGCCCAGCCCTCAGAGCCAATCCTTTTCGAGATTTACGGATCCATTTTGCCGACTTCCCTTACCTACATTGTTCCATCGACTAGAGGCTGCTCACCTTGGGGACCTGATGCGGTTATGATGCGGCCCGGGCGTGCTCGGCAATCGCTCCTCCGGATTTTTCATGGGCGCCCGGGCGCCGGTTTCACCGCCAAGGCGTGCGGTGCTTTGAAACCACAAGGCCCTATCTCGGGCAAACCGATTTCAGGGTCATCGGACCGTTAAAAAAAAAGAACTCTTCGGGGCCCCGCCGGCGGCGTCTCGGATTCATAAGCGTTACCGTCCTTTGCCGCGTCGGTTGGGACTATTGACCCGATTCCCTTTCGATCGGCGGCGCCAAATTGCGCCATTCACCTGAGATTGCCCCATCTCTTAGGATCGACTAACCCATGTCAATTTGCTGTTCACATGGAACCTTTCTCCGCCGGTCTTCAAAGTTCTCATTTGAATACTTGCTACTACCACCAAGATGCTGCGGGTGCCGTTCCACTTTCGGGCTCGCGCCGGGCTGCTCCACGACACCCCGCCCTCCTACTCGCCGAGGCCCGCGCACCCCCCGGCGGCGGCGGGTATAGGCGGCGGGCTTCTTGGCGCCATCCATTTCGGGGCTAGTTGATTGGCGGGTGAGTTGTTACACACTCCTTAGCGGATTTTCGACTTCCATGACCACCGTCCTGCTGTCTTAATCAATCAACACCCTTTGTGGGATCTAGGTTTAGCGCGCGCGCGGGCACCGTAACCCGGCTTTTTTCGGTTTTCCCGCATCGCCCGGTTACGCTTACCAAAAATGGCCCACTTGGGCTCAATTCGGGGCGGGGTTCAATGGAGCAACCCGGCCTTACCTATTTAAAGTTTGAGAATAGGTGGGGAGTTTCTCCCCGATGCCTCTAATCATTAAGCTTTACCCGATAAAACTTTGAGCGAGCTCCGGCTATCACGAGGGAAACCCGGAGGGAACCGGCTACTAGATGGTTCGATTAGTCTTTCGCCCCTATACCCAAGTCGAGCGATTTGCCGCGTCGGTATCGCTCTGAGCCTCCACGAGTTTCCTCGGCCGCCCTGCTTTCGGGCATAGTTCACCATCTTTCGGGTCCCCAGCAGTCATGCTCACACTCAAACCTTTCCACGAGAAGATCATGTGGCGCATGGTGCACCCGACAACGGGGCTCCCCGCATCGGTTTCCTTTCGCCAAGGCGGGTTTTGAACCCACCAACTTCGCCGCATGTTAGACTCCTTGGTCCGTGTTTCAAGGCGGGTCGAATGGAAGCCCCCCCCACAAGCCAGCGTCCGGGCGCCGCAGGTGCATGCTAGCCCGCCAATGTGGCGTCGCCCCAAGCCCAAGCCCCGCCCTACGGCATCGTCGGGTCACATGGTCCCTCTTTATCCCATGAGCCAGACCAGCGTTGGCGGCACCCGAGTTGGCCAGGGCAGACCAGCGAGGCCGTTCCGCACCCAACGGGCGCACCGGCAACCTCCATTAAGCTTCCCTCCCGGCAATTTCAAGCACTTTTTAACTCTCTTTTCAAAGTCCTTTTCACCTTTCCCTCGCGGTACTTGTTAGCTATCGGTCTCTTGCCAATATTTAGCCTTGGATGGAATTTACCACCCACTTAAGGCTGCATTCCCCCAAACAACCCGACTTCGTGGAGGCGCCTCGTGGAACAACAGGGTCGGGCCTGGCGGGGCTCTCACCCTCTCGGCGTCCACTTCGGGGAACCTCGACCGGTCCGCCCTTGAGGGGGGCTTTCTGATCTACAATTCATAGCGCAAAGCGCCCACGATTCTCAATCGGGCACCTTCGGTTCGCTTCGCCGTTACTAGGGGAAATCCCTGTTGGTTTCTTTTCCTCCGGCAATGATATGCTTAAACTCGGCGGGTAGCCTGCCGATCGATCGAGGTCTCTTGGGTAGTGGCCACACAAGGGAACCAGCCGACACCTTAGCGGCGAGCAACATGTTGGCGGTGGGGGGGCACCGCCTAGGACCAGCCGCGGCGGAAGAAAGCGATAACCCGAACCAACCCCGCCCGATCCGCGCGGCGCATTTAGAGTCGCGGCGTCCTCCCTATGCACTCCGGCCCGACCGCGTGCTTGCCATGGGCGGCCAATTTGCGCTTTCGCATTCGGTGCGGCGAGAGGGGCGATTAGGCGCTCGGCCGGACATGCCCTCGGACAAGCCCGGGCGCAAGTTGCGTTCAAAGATTCAATGATTCGGAGTTACGCAATTCACATCGCGTATCGCATTTATTTTGCGTTCTTCATCGTGGCAAGAGCCAAGATATCCGTTCTTTGAGAGTGGTACTATCCATCATTTAAGCTATCGGTCGCGGGCGGCGGGAAGACCCCCAATCGAGTAAGCTCACCATCCAAGACACATAAGGTTCGAAGCGCAAAATGCAAATGGCACCCGAGCCGAGAGAGGCGGGGGGGGGGAACACTTGCCCAATCCCGCGCGCCCGGCGTGTGGGGCGGGCACCGGCAAGGAGCCCGCCCGGCGCCACCCCTTGGTGCCTCGCCAAAGGTAACCCGAGTTTAGGGGAGCCATGGGCGGCAGCCACACCCTCGGTGTGGCCCCTCGAGGACAAGGAAGCGGTTCAGCGGTTTTGCGGGCGTGTGTCAATGATCCTTCAGCGCGGGTTCACCTCACGGAAACCTTATTCGACTTCTCCTTCCTCTAAATGATAAGGTTCAATGAACTTCTCACCTCGTCACTGCGGCGAACGCAAAGCGTCGAGGCAATCGAACACTTCACGGACCATTCAATCGGTAGGGGCGGCGGGCGGTGTGTACAAAAAGGCGGGGGGCGTAGTCAGCGAGCTGATGACTTCGCGCTTACTAAATTCCTCGTTGAAGATCAATAATTGCAATGATCTATCCCCATCGCGATGAAATTTCAAAAGATTGCCGAGCCTATCGGCCCGGGGCATGCACTCGTTGAATTCATCGATGTGCAGCGTCGCGACCCCGAGAACATCTAAGGGCATCACGGACACTGTTATTGCCTCAAACTTCCATCCGCTAGGCGAATAGTCCCTCTAAGAAGAAGCTGGCGCAAAGGAAGACCTTGGCGTAGCTAGTTAGCGGTGAGGTCTCGTTAGTTATCGGAATTAACCGGACAAATCACTCCACCAACTAAGAGCGGCCATGCACCACCACCCATAGAATCAAGAAAGAGCTCTCAATCTGTCAATCCTTACTATATGCGGACCTGGTAAGTTTCCCGTGTTGAGTCAAATTAAGCCCATGAGGCTCCTCCCTCTGGTGGTGGTGCCCTTCCGTCAATTCCTTTAAGTTTCAGCCTTGCGACCATACTCCCCGGAACCCAAAACTTTGATTTCTCATGAGGTCTTTGGCGGAGTCATCGAAGTAACATCCGCCCGATCCCTAGTCGGCATCGTTTATGGTTGAGACTAGGGCGGTATCGATCGTCTTGAGCCCCCAACTTTCGTTCTTGATTAATGAAAACATCCTTGGCAAATGCTTTTCGTGATGGTTAGTCTTTCATAAATCCAAGAATTTCACCTCGACAATGAAATACGAATGCCCCCAAGCTGTCCCTATTAATCATTACTCGGTCGAAGACCAGCGGAAAAGGACCGGGGTCCTATCACGTTATTCCATGCTAACATATTGAGCATAGGCCTGCTTTGAGCACTCTAATTTTTCAAAGTAACAGCGCCCGGCTCGGCGTCCCAACCAATTAAGGCCGGGACAAGCGTCGCCAACTAGAAGGGTGAAATGCCCGGTGCACACCCAGAGGCGGACCGTGCATCCCACCCGAGATCAACTCTGAGCTTTTTAAGCGCAACAACTTAAAATATCGCTATTGGGGCTGGAATTACATGCTGCTTTGGCACCGGACTTGCCCTCAATGGATCCTCGTTAAAGGGATTTAGATTGTACTCATTCAATTACCGGACTTGTAGAAGCCCGGTATTGTTATTTATTGTCACTACCTCCCGTATCGGGATTGGGTAATTCTTGGCGCTTGCTTGCCTTCCTTGGATGTGGTAGCCGTCTCTCGGGCTCCCTCTCGGAATCGAACCCTAATTCCCGTCACCCGTCACCACCATGGTAGGCCACTATCCTACCATCGAAAGTTGATAGGGCAGAAATTTGAATGAAATATCGCCCGGGCTAAGGCGTGCGATTCGACTAGATTATCATGAGTCACGGCGTGGCGAGCAAACTGCATCGGCCTTTTATCGATAAATGCATCCCTTCCATGGGTGGGACTTGGTGCGTATTAGCTCTAATTATTACTACGGTTATCCGGTAGTAAGATACCATCAAATAAACTATAACTGATTTAATGAGCCATTAGCGGTTTCCGCGGTACAAGGTAGCTTATACTTACACATGCATGGCTTAATCTTTGAGACAAGCATATGACTCTTGGCGGGATCAACCAGGTAGCTTCCATAAAGGGACAGCCATCCATCCCCACACCTGGGTGGAGGGGGGCAACGAGAGGAGCGATCAGCATCGACTCCGCCCGTTCCCAAAGGGGGGGCGGCGGCAAGGCGATGGAGGCATGGTCGCCCTGGCACCAACACTTGAAGTGGGGGTCGACGTGGCGCCAGCAAAAAAGAAAAAAGGAGAGGAGAGAAGGAAGGACATGCCGGCACCACCCGAGTGTCCAAGAATGGAACGGAACAGCGCCACCAAGCGGCGGCGGAGGCCGGGGAACACACATGATGAGGACTAGGTCGGGCGAACATTGAGCGTCTCGAACTTGTTGTGTGCATCTGGAACTCCGGCATGGGTAGGTGGAAGAGGTTCGCCGCCGTTCCGACACAAAGAGGGTAAAAGCACATCTCCAACCATCCAAGGCCTATGCATTGCGGCGAGAGCAGGGGCCACCAACCACAGCGAGCCCGGCAATCGAGCGAGGCCACAACCGCCATGAGCGAGCCAAAGCGGGACCCAATGGGGCAGCGCGGAAACAAGAGCAAGGCACCACCACAAAGACAACAACCCCCGGGCCGGGTCGAGAGGGAGAACGCGATGGAGCCAAGCCCAAAACCAACATCACATTCCCAGCAGGCCTTGGCAACCTTCCGACCAACCCGTTTCGGGGGGAGGCAGGTCGGGACGAGGCGAATTTCCAACATTGAGGAACCAACGCGCAAAAAAGCCAACCAAAGGTGAGGCCGGAAACAACGGGGAGGGCACCAAGCGGTGTGGCACACAAACCGAGGAACCGAATCCTTTTTGGAACAGGCGAGCACGGCCGAGTCGGGGACCCGCATTGTAGCGCGCAACAACAAGGTGAAATGCACTTCCCAACTTCCAACTCAATCTGAACACGCACAAATCCCACAAGCCAAAGGCGGGTCGAATAGCGGGCCCGACCACGATTAACCAAAAGCGACCAGGGCAAGCAACCCATTCCAGCTCCAGCCCGTCTTACATGCTTGGGAAGGAAAGCCACCAACTGGCTAGACCAACCCCCAACAAGCGTCCGTCAGTAGCCGTCGAGTCGAGCAAGAGTGTTGGCCATGTTCGCGGCTAAAAGTCTTGGTGGGGCGCCAAAGGCCCGTCGAGCCAAAGCGAATGCCCAGGACCAACACCACCCGACAAGGACCACCCACCTTGCCCCAAAACCGTTTAAGTAGTTCACCATGTCTCCTCGACTCCGTGAGCGACTCCATGGGCCAAGACAAGGGGAAGCCGAGCAACCCGGTTGGGAAGCAAAACCACCAATTAGTGCAAATCGTGATCACCAGAGCCGCCCAGCGGTAACCAGCCGGACCAGCCCTCGGCTAAGATCGCTGCGGGGCGATGGGCATCCCAGCTCAAAAAGCCTTGAACCACCCGGCGAAGCTACCAGCCATTTAGTTCAAACCAACAACCAGCCCAACTAGCCAAGGCTAAGCGGCGCCCGATGCCGTCGCACCAGCTATCCGCCCTGGGCTAACGGGACAAGCCACCAGCCAAGCGTTCCCCCTCACCGCGGCGTGCACACCACCAACCAACCAACAATGCGAGCCAACGGACCCGAGCCAACCAACCGTGCGAAGGAAGGAGCCAACCAGCCGGGCACAACCCAAGGAGGAACTTGAGTGAGTCAGAGATGACCAAGCCAAGAAACCAGAGGTGACCAAACCCGGTGGAGCCAGCCAAAGCGACCAGCGGAACCACCCGGTCGGGTGGGGAGCCGACTACTTAGGAGGGGCCGAGGGAAGTAACCGACCAGTCATGACCAACCCAAGTTGGGATCTTAAGTGGGTTTTCTACTAAGTGCCCAGCCCGAAAGGAGGTGACCAAAACCGAGGTGCCTTCACGGGGAACCAACCGACTAGCCCCGACCAACCAGACCGACCAAGGGGACCAACCCGGTCGGGTGGGTAGCCGACTAACCCGGACTGGCCAGGGAAGTAACCGACCAGTCATGACCAACCCAAGTTGGGATCTTAAGTGGGTTTTCTACTAAGTGCCCAGCCGAAACCAGCCGGAGGTGACCAAAACCGAGGTGCCTTCACGGGGAACAAACCGACTAGCCGACCAACCAGACCGACCAGCGGGACCAACCCGGTCGGGTGGGGGGCCGACTAGGAGGAGGGACGAGGGAAGTAACCGACCAGTCATGACCAACCCAAGTTGGGATCTTAAGTGGGTTTTTTCTACTAAGTGCCCAGCCCGAAACCAGCGGAGGTGACCAAAACCGAGGTGCCTTCACGGGGAACCAACCGACTAGCCGACCAACCAGACCGACCAGCGGAACCAACCCGGTCGGTTAGGGGGGGCCGACTAGGAGGGGGGACCGAGGGAAGTAACCGACCAGTCATGACCAACCCAAGTTGGGATCTTAAGTGGGTTTTCTACTAAGTGCCCAGCCGAAACCAACCGGAGGTGACCAAAACCGAGGTGCCTTCACGGGGAACCAACCGACTAGCCGACCAACCAAACCGACCAGCGGAACCAACCCGGTCGGTTGGGGGGCCCGACTAACGGACTGACCGAGGAAAGGAACCGACCAGTCATGACCAACCCAAGTTGGGATCTTAAGTGGGGTTTTCTACTAAGTGCCCAGCCCGAAACCAGCCGGAGGTGACCAAAGCGGAGGAGCCTTCACGGGGAACAAACCGACTAGCCGACCAACCAAACCGACCAGCGGAACCAACCGGTCGGGCAGCAAGGATCAAGAGCTGAAAGGGCGCATTGGCTTGTGCGTTTTGGGTAGCCAAAGCGATCAGTACTAAGGTGCACAAAAGGCTAGAGCAACCCAGGTGGGGTAGCCAAAACAGTGAGCAAACCGCTTCCAAGTCGACCGTTGTACTAAATTAAGCCCAAGACCAAGTGCAAACTGCCCCCTTCCACTATCCCCGGGGTTTGTGAATGCCCCCCACACTTTTATGTCAAAAATAGGGGCCCCCCGCCCATAAAGGAGGAGGCTCGGGCCGCTGAGCGGCGGCATGGATAGGAAGAGGCGCAAAGGAAGCTTATAGGTGGCAGCCTCCCGCCAATCGGGCATTCCACGTCGCCAAATAGGCGCCTATTGTCAGCACCCCGTTATCAGCCAGGCGCCGCCCGTAAAGGCGTGGCGTGACCCTCCCGAGGCGCCGCGCCCGGTCCGGTTTGCCGCGGGGACTGCGCCTCGATCGCGGCGCCAAGTCGTCGTGGGGGCGTGGCAGGCCGTCCCGACCGTCGCGCAGGGCCTCTGCTGCAGCGTCAGGTCCCCGTTATCAGCCATAGCCCCGTTATCAGCCATGGCGGTAGCGGCGGGCCTAGAAACGCCCGGGCGTCCACGAGGCAAAAGCGGGGACGGCGAGGGCAAGTGCGCGTGCTGGCGTGGAAACCATCTCGACACGCCATCAAGACCCGTGATGGCGTGTCAGGCCCCGTTATCAGCCAAAACCCCGTTATCAGCGAGGCATGCGCGGCGGGCCTAGAGCCGCCCAGGCGGCCCAGCCTTGAGCAAGTCACGAACCGAAGCGGGCAGGCGCATTGCTGGCGTGGAAACCATCTCACGCCGTCCAAGATGCGTGCTGGCGTGTCAACCCCCATTATCAGCCAAGTACCCCGTTATGCGCGGGCCTGCTGGCAAGTCGCGAACCGAAGCGGGCAGGGCGCATTGCTGGCGTGGAAACCATCAACGCCGTCCAAGGCCCGTGCTGGCGTGTCAACCCCGTTATCAGCCAAGTACCCCGTTATCAGCCGGCGTCGTGGCGGCGGGCCTAGAGCCGCCCAGGCGGTCGCAGTGAGCAAAGGCGCGTGCTGGCGTGGAAACCATCTCGACACGCCGTCAAAGGCCCGTGCTGACGTGTCAGTCCCCGTTATCAGCCAAGTACCCCGTTATCAGCGGTGCTTGCGCGGCGGGCCTAGAAACGCCCGCCCGGGCGGTCAGCAAGGAGCAAAGGCGCGCGTGCTGGCGTGGAAACCATCTCGGCACGCTGTCCAAGGCCCGTGCTGACGTGTCAGTCCCCGTTATCAGCCAAGTACCCCGTTATCAGCGAAGCGTGCGCGGCGGCGCGCGCCGCCCGCCCAGGCGGTCAGCAGCATGAGCAAAGGCGCGTGCTGGCGTGGAAACCAGCAGCACGCCCGGTCAAGACCCGTGATGGCGTGTCAGTCCCCGTTATCAGCCAAGTACCCCGTTATCAGCGGCGTCTTGCGGCGGGCCTAGAGCCCGCCCAGGCGGTCGGCCGTGAGCAAGAAGCGCGTGCTGGCGTGGAAACCATGTCGACGCGCTGTCCAAGACCCGTGCTGATGTGCCGGGCACCCATTATCATCCGTGTACGCGGGGGAGGAGGCCCCAACTTAGGCTTTAGGCGGCAATGTTGGCTCGGCGGTCATATGCAAAAAAAGCGGGCGGGCGAAAAAAATGCGGGGAGCCTAGACAAAAACCAGGCGAGCAATGTCCTCCAAGGGCGTAGTCATGGAAGGCCGCCCGTTATCAGCCTCGGCCACGAGAAGAAGCGATAAAGACCGCCCGCATCCACCATGTGCGCTCCGTGCGGTCTTGCTTGGTCGGTCGCGGGTCCGTCGCGTGGAATTGCGTGTTGCCGACCGCCAACCATCTCCCCCAATCGTAAAGGTCGCTGCTGATGTGGCGGCCGCTGTTATCGGCCGTGCGCGAGATGAGAACCGCCAAGTCGGGCTTGGCGTCAGCGATGGCTCGGCGGTCATGAGCCACAAAACGGTTAGCGGGCATATGCGGGGATATGACATGGAAACCATATCGGAATGCCATCGAGAACCCGTAGTGGCGTGGAAGGCCGCCCGTTATCACCCGGTCGCAAAGAAGAGGCATTAAAGGCGCGCGCATCCACCAAGTAGTGCGCTCCATGCGGCCCTGCCCGTCGATCGCGGGTGCGGCGGCGTGAAATGGCGTTACCCGGCGTGGTAACCATCTCTCCTTGTTGTAAAAGGCCCGTGCGAAGTGGCAGGCCGCCCCTTATCAACCGTGGGCGCAAGAGGTGGCCGCCAACTTCGGGCTTGGCGGCTGCAACCGTGGCTCGGGCGGCCGTCCACATAAAGCGCATATCTGGCGGGGGCAAATGCGGGGATATGGCATGGAAGCCATATCCTAATGTCCTCAAGGCGTGTGGTGATGTGGCAGGCCTCCGTGATCAGCCACAATGCGAAAGGTGCGAGAAAAGGCGCGCATCTACCAAGTGTCGCTCTGTGCGGTCTGCTTGGCGATCGCGGGTTGGCGTGAAAGGGCGTGTTGCGGGCGTGGTAACCATCTTCCCATGTCTTGGAAGACTCATGCTGATGTGTCGGCCCCGTAATCAGGGCGTGGCGCAAGAGGAGGCCGCCAACTTCGGGCTTGGCGGCAGCGGTGGCTCTGGCGGTCATGCACCGTAAAGGCAGCGGATCTTCTTGTGGGCAAATGCGGGGATATGACAAAGGAAACCATATCGGAATGTCTCCAAGATCCGTAGTGATGTGGCAGGCCGCCCGTCCATCAGCCGTAAGCGTGAAAAACTATTTGTAAAGGCGCGCGCATCTACCAAGTGTGTGCGCTCCGTGCGGCCTTGCGTAACCCGATCGCGGGTCGGGGACGCGTGAAAAGGCGTGTCGCCCGGCGTTGTAACCATCTCCCCATGTCATCAACACCCGTGCTAATGTGGTAGGCGTCCCGTTCTCGGACTTGCGGGGGGGCCGTCAACTTCGGGCTTGGGGCGACAAAAGGTGGCTCGAGGCGGTCATAAGCGCCATGAGCGAGGACCAGGTGGGGGCAAATGCGAGGAGACCACATGGAAACCGGGTCGACGCGTGACCAAAGGCTGTGCAAACATGTCAGGCCACCCGTCATTGGCGGAGTGCGGGGGGGGGGCGCCCGGCGGGATTGGTGCGGCAAAGCTGTGACTCACGGGCCCAAGGAGGACAATCAAAGCGACCAGCCAAAGAGAATGCAAGCGGGGATGCCACCAACAGGGGGGGGAGCCAACTAACGAGATGGAAGCCGCCAAGTCGGTGGGGAGCTAATAACTGCTTGGCGATCCCGGGACACCACAGGAGTCGGTGGCGAGGCAACCACCACCAAGTCGGTGTGGAGGCAGCGATGGCGAGCAAAAACACGACCAAGTTGGGTGGGGGCGATCCACGACACCACCAGTTGGGTGGGTAGCCATGTCATAGAGCCAAGCACCACGACACCACCCGGTCGGTTGGGTAGCCGACTAAGCGGGCCAAAAGGTCACCAAGTCGGTTGAGAGACCCAGGAGGGCGATCCAAGTTGGGTGGGCAGCCAACTAGCGAACCAAACACCGAGTCGGGTGGGCACGACCACCCCGGTCGGTTGGGTGGCCACTATCGCCAAACACCACCAAGTCGGGTTGGGCACCCGACCACCCTCGGTTGGGTAGCCAAACATCGGGCCCACCAAGTCGGTTGAGAGACCAGGAGGGGCGATCCAAGTCGGGTGGGCAGCCAACTAGCGAACCAAACACCACCCGAGTGGGGTGGGCAGCCAAACACCACCAAGGGGTGGGCAGCCAACCACCACCAAGTCAAATGGGGAGCCAAACTAACCCGTGAGCCACCCACCAAGTGGTGGGCAGCCAACTAGCGAACCAAACACCACCCGAGTGGGGTGGGCAGCCAGCGACCACCAAGTCGGTGGGGGGCCAAACACCACCAACTCGGGTGGGTGGGTAGAACTGATCGATCCGACCACCCGACCACGACCAAGTCGGGTGGGCAGCCAACTAACGAACCAAACACCACCCGGTCGGGTGGGCAGCCAACTCACCCAGCCAAACACCACCAAGTGGGTGTGGGTAGCCAAGCTGATCGATTAGACCACCGCGACCACGACCAAGTCGGGTGAGGAGACAACAGCGGCGATCAAGTCCCTCGCCAAGTGGGATGGGTAGCCGACATAGCCATCAAGTCAGTGGGCAGCCCGGTCGGGTGGGCAGCCAACCACCACCAAGTAGATGCGGGGGCCAAACACCACCAAGTCGGTTGGGTAGCCAAACTAACCAAGCCAGAGCCACCAAACCGGGTGGGCAGCCAACTAACCGAACCAAACACCACACCACCGAGTTGGGTGGGGAGCCAAACACAACCAAGTGGGGGTGGGAAGCCAACAAGTTGGCGGGCCCGGACCAAGTTGGATGGGAGCCAAACACCACCAAGTTGGATGGGTAGCCAAACACCACCAAGTGGTGTGTGAGCAGCAGCCACCACCACCAAGTGGGTGTGAGCAGCCAGCCCACCACCAAGTGGGTTGCCAAACACCACCAAGTGGGTTGGGAACCAAACACCACCAAGTAGCGGGTGGCCAACCAACCCGAGCCACCAAGTCGGATGGGCAGCCAACCAGAGCCACCAAGTCGGGTGGGCAGCCAACTAACCGAACCAAACACCACCAGTGGGTGGGCAGCCAACTAACCGAACCAAACACCACCGAGTGGGGTGGGCAGCCAAACACGACCAAAGTGGGGTGGGAAGCCAGCGGCGGCTGGCCAAAGACCCGACCAAGTGGGATGGGTAGCCAACCACCACCAAGTGGGTGTGGGAGCCAACCACCACCAAGTGGGTGTGGGGGGCCAAACACCACCAAATGGGTTGGGTAGCCAAACTAACCCGCAGAGCCACCAAGTCGGGTGGGCAGCCAACTAACCGAACCAAACACCACCCGAGTGGTGGGCAGCCAAACACAACCAAGTCGGGTGGGAAGCCAGCGGCGGCTGGCCAAAGACCCGACCAAGTGGGATGGGTAGCCAACCACCACCCCGAGTGGGTGTGGGAGCCAACCACCACCAAGTGGGTGTGTGGGGGCCAAACACCACCAAGTGGGTTGGGTAGCCAAACTAAGCAAGCAGAGCCACCAAGTCGGGTGGGCAGCCAACCAACCCGAACCAAACCACCACCGGGTGGGGGGGGCGGCCAACGGCCGACCACCACCAAGCGGGTGGGGAGCCAAACACCACCAAGTCGGGTGGGTAGCCAAACAGTCGATCGACCAGTGCGACCGCGACCAAGTCGGGTGGGCAGCCAACTAACCGAACCGAACACCACCCGGGTTGGGTGGGAAGCCAACACCACCAAACCACCAAGGGTCGGTGGCCAAACTGATCGATCCGACCAGGCGACCCGACCGACGGGTGGGGGACAACAGACAACAGCGGTGGGAGCCAAGTCAAAGCCCGCCCAAGTGGGATGGGTAGCCGGCCAGCCATCAAGTCGGGTGGGCAGCCAACTAACCCGAACCAAACACCACCGAGTCGGGTGGGCAGCCAAACACCACCAAGTCGGGTGGGGAGCCAACCGCCACCGAGCCGGACAACGGCGAGCAACTAACCGAGCCACAAAGCGCCACCAAGCTGGGTGGGCGCCAACCAGCGGAGCCAACCACCACGACACCACCAACTCCGGCATGGGGGCCAAGTAACCAAACCAAACACCACCAAGCGGTGGGCTGCCTGCCGATAGCGTAGCCAACCAAGCGACACCACCAAGTCCGGCATGGTGGCCAATTGCCAAACCCAACACCACCAAGTCTGGTTAATCCCCCTCGGCGGCGGCTTGGAAGAAGGAACCTCTAAGTGCGGTGTCTTGCAACCCTCCCTAGGACTTGGGAAAAAAAATGACCAAGTGCCACGAGTAACCCCCCCCCGCGGCTCGGGTGGGAAAAAAATGACCAAGTGTTGGGTTCCTCCACTTGATCGGCCATGCTTGGAGGAAGTGTTGGCTTGCAACCCTCCCTAGCACTTGGAGAAATAAATGACCAAGTGCCATGGCGTAACCCTCCC
>JAJEKV010000029.1:55000-67500 GCA_021234155.1 Isoetes taiwanensis
GGGCCTGGGCGGGGCTCTCACCCTCTCGGCGTCCACTTCGGGGAACCTCGACCCGGTCGCGCCGGAAGGGCGCTTCTGAACTACAATTCATAGCGCCAAAGCGCCCACGATTCTCAATGCGGGCACCTTCGGTTTCGCTTCGCCGTTACTAGGGAAATCCCTGTTGGTTTCTTTTCCTCCGGCTTAATGATATGCTTAAAACTCGGCGGGTAGCCTTGCTTGATCGAGGTCTCTTGGGTAGTGGCCACACAAGGGAACCACCCGACACCTTAGCGGCGAGCAACATGTTGGCGGTGGGGGGCACCGCCTAGGACCAGCCGCGGCGGAAGCAAGCGATAACCCGAACCAACCCCGCCCGATCCGCGGCGCATTTAGAGTCGGCGTCCTCCCTATGCACTCCGGCCGACCCGCGTGCTTGCCATGGGCGGCCAATTTGCGCTTTCGCATTCGGTCGCGGCGAGAGGGGCGATTAGGCCGCTCAGCCGGACATGCCCTCGGACAAGCCCCGGAAGCAAGTTGCGTTCAAAGATTCAATGATTCGCGGAGTTACGCAATTCACATCGCGTATCGCATTTTATTTGCGTTCTTCATCGTGGCAAGAGCCAAGATATCCGTTCTTTGAGAGTGGTACTATCCATCATTTAAGCTATCGGTGCGGGGCGGCGGGAAGACCCCCAATCGAGTCGCTCACCATCCAAGACACATAAGGTTCGAAGCGCCAATGCAAATGGCACCCGAGCGAGAGCGCGGGAGGGGGAACACTTGCCCAATCCGCAGCGCGCGCGGCGTGTGGGCGGCGGCCGGCAAGGCCCCGCCCGGCGCCACCCCTTGGTGCCTCATAAGGTAACCCGAGTTTAGGGGAGCCATGGCGCGGCAGCCACACCTCAGGTGTGGCCCCTCGAGGGACAAGGGAAGCGGTTCAGCGGTTTTTTGCGGGCGTGTGTCAATGATCCTTCCGCGGGTTCACCTCACGGAAACCTTATTTACGACTTCTCCTTCCTCTAAATGATAAGGTTCAATGAACTTCTCACCTCGTCACCTGCAGCGAACATAGCGTCGAGGCAATCGAACACTTCACGGACCATTCAATCGGTAGGGGCGGCGGGCGGTGTGTACAAAAGCGAGGGGCGTAGTCAGCGAGCTGATGACTTCGCGCTTACTAAAATTCCTCGTTGAAGATCAATAATTGCAATGATCTATCCCCATCCACGATGAAATTTCAAAAGATTGCCCGAGCCCTATCGGCCCGGGGCATGCACTCGTTGAATTCATCGGTGTAGGCAGCGTCGCGACCCGAGAACATCTAAGGGCATCACGGACCTGTTATTGCCTCAAACTTCCATCCGCTAGGCGAATAGTCCCTCTAAGAAGCTGGCGCCAAAGGAAGACCTTGGCGTAGCTAGTTAGCGGCTGAGGTCTCGTTAGATTTATCGGAATTAACCGGACAAATCACTCCACCAACTAAGAGCGGCCATGCACCACCACCCATAGAATCAAGAAAGAGCTCTCAATCTGTCAATCCTTACTATATGCGGACCTGGTAGTTTTCCCGTGTTGAGTCAAATTAAGCCCTTGAGGCTCCCCTCCTAGTGGTGCCCTTCCGTCAATTCCTTTAAGTTTCAGCCTTGCGACCATACTCCCCGGAACCCAAAAACTTTGATTTCTCATGAGGTCTTTGGCGGAGTCATCGAAGTAACATCCGCCCGATCCTAGTCGGCATCGTTTATGGTTGAGACTAGGGCGGTATCGATCGTCTTGAGCCCCCAACTTTCGTTCTTGATTAATGAAAACATCCTTGGCAAATGCTTTTCGCATGATGGTTCGTCTTTCATAAATCCAAGAATTTCACCTCGACAATGAAATCACGAATGCCCCCAACTGTCCCTATTAATCATTACTCGGTCGAAGACCAGCGGAAAAGGACCGGGGTCCTATCACGTTATTCCATGCTAACATATTGAGCATAGGCCTGCTTTGAGCACTCTAATTTTTCAAAGTAACAGCGCCCGGCTCGGCGTCCCAACCAATTAAGGCCGGGACAAGCGTCGCCAACTAGAAGGGTGAAATGCCCGGTGCACACCCAGCGGGCGGACCGTGCATCCCACCCGAGATCAACTCTGAGCTTTTTAAGCTGCAACAACTTAAATATCGCTATTGGGCTGGAATTACGCGGCTCTTTGGCGGCACCGGACTTGCCCTCAATGGATCCTCGTTAAAGGGATTTAGATTGTACTCATTCAATTACCGGACTTGTAGAAGCCCGGTATTGTTATTTATTGTCACTACCTCCCGTGTCGGGATTGGGTAATTCTTGGTTTCTTTGCCTTCCTTGGATGTGGTAGCCGTCTCTCGGGCTCCCTCTCGGAATCGAACCCTAATTCCCGTCACCCGTCACCACCATGGTAGGCCCACTATCCTACCATCGAAAGTTGATAGGGCAGAAATTTGAATGAAATATCGCCCGGGCTAAGGCCGTGCGATTCGACTAATTATCATGAGTCACCGGCGTGGCGAGCAAAGCTGCATCGGCCTTTTATCGATAAATGCATCCCTTCCATGGGTGGGACTTGGTGCCGCGTATTAGCTCTAGAATTACTACGGTTATCAAGTAGTAAGATACCATCAAATAAACTATAACTGATTTAATGAGCCATTAGCGGTTTCGCGATTACAAGGTAGCTTATACTTACACATGCATGGCTTAATCTTTGAGACAAGCATATGGGGCGATTTGGCGGGGATCAACCAGGTAGCTTCCATAAGGGACAGCCATCACCCCCACATTGGGTGGTGGGGGGGGCCTAGGACGAGAGGAGCGATCAGCATCGACTCCGCCCGTTCCCAAAGGGGGGCGGCGGCAAGGCGATGGAGGCATGGCCAGCCACACTTTGCACCAACACTTGAAGTGGGAGGCCGACCAGCGCCAGCAACAGAAAAACCCAGGAGGAGAGAAGGACATGCACATGCCGGCACCAATGTTTGCTTGTGTCCAAGAATGGAACCGGAACGACCTTAAGGCCGATGGGCGGGACATGCCCTCGGACAAGCATCGGGTTGCGTTCAAAGATTCAATGATTCCGGAGTTCAAAATGATCACAGGACTGCTGCGTTCTTCATCGTGGCAAGAGCCAAGATTGAGTTCTGAGAGTGGTACTATCCATCATTTCGCTATGCGGCGGGAAGACCCCCAATCTGCTCACCATCCCGGGGACACATGGTAGTTCAAAAATCCAATGCAAATGGCACCACGAGAAAAAGAGAGCCGCCCGGGAGGAGGAACACTTGCCCAATCACAGCGCGGGCGTGTGCACATCTCCAACCATCCAAGGCCTATGCCACCCTTGGTGTGCCACCAAGGTAACCGAGTTTAGGGGAGCCATGGGCGGCGAGCCACACCTCAGTGTGACCCTCGAGAGGACCCCCAGCGGGGGCCGGGCGGGACAAAAAACGGTTCAGCGGTTTGGCGGGCGTGTGTCACGGATCCTTCGCGAGGTTCACCTCACGGAAACCTTATTCGACTTCTCCTTCCTCTAAATGATAAGGTTCAATGAACTTCTCACCTCATAGGGCCTGGGGCGAACCATCCGAGCGTGCTTGGAGCAATCCGAACACTTCAATCGGACCATTCATTTGGTAGGGGAGGGAAGGCGGATGGTACAAAGGCGAGGGGCGTAGTCGGCGAGGTGATGATGACTTCGCTTACTAGGCACCAATTCCTCGTTGAAGATCAATAATTGCAATGATCTATCCCCATCGATGAAATTTCAAAGATTGCCCGAGCCTATCGGCCCGGGCATAGCCTCGCAACAAAATTCATCGGTAAAGCGCGGCGACCCCGAGAACATCTAAGGGCATCACGGACCACAATTGCCTCAAACTTCCATCAAAAAGGCGAATATAATGATAGTCCCTCTAAAGCTGGCGATGGGCCAACCAGCCAAGACCTTCGCGTAGCTAGTTAGAAGGCTGAGGTCTCGTTAATTGATCTCGGAATTACGGACAAATCCTCCACCAACTAAAAGGAGGACCCTTCCTCCACCAACTAATGCGGCCATGCACCACCACCCATAGAATCAAGAAAAGAGCTCTCAATCTGTCAATCCTTACTATGTACGGACCTGGTAAGTTTCCCGTGTTTAGTCAAATTAGCCTTGAGGCTCCCTCTGGTGGTGCCCTTCCGTCAATTCCTTTAAGTTTCAGCCTTGCGACCATACTCCCCGGAACCCAAAAACTTTGATTTCTCATGAGGTCTTTCTTTGGAGTCATCAGTAACATCCGCCATCCCCGATCCGGCATCGTTTATTTATGGTTGAGACTAGGGCCGGTATCATCTGATCGTCTTGAGCCCCCAACTTTCGTTCTTGATTAATGAAAACATCCTTGGCAAATGCTTTTCGCATGATGGTAAGTCTTTCATAAATCCAAGAATTTCACCTCGACAATGAAATCACGAATGCCCCCAACTGTCCCTATTAATCATTACTCGGTCCGAACCAGACCAGCGGAAAAGGACGGGGTCCTATCACGTTATTCCATGCTAACATATTGAGCATAGGCCTGCTTTGAGCACTCTAATTTTTCAAAGTGCCTTGGCGCCCGGCCGGCGTCCCAATAATTAAGGCGGGGACAAGCCGTCGCCAACTAGAAGGGTGAAATGCCCGATGATTGCACCCCAAGGAGGAGGACCGTGCATCCCCCACCCGAGATCAACTACGAGCTTTTAAGCTGCAACACCTTAAATGGGTTCGCTATTGGGCTGGAAACCAGCTTCTTGGACCGGACTTGCCCTCAATGGATCCTCGTTAAGGGATTTAGATTGTACTCATTCAATTACCCGGACTTGTAGAAGCCCGGTATTGTTATTTATTGTCACTACCTCCCCGTGTCGGGATTGGGTAATTCTTGGGGTTTTCCCTGCTGCCTTCCTTGGATGTGGTAGCCGTCTCTCGGGCTCCCTCTCGGGAATCGAACCCTAATTCCCGTCACCCGTCACCACCATGGTAGGCCACTATCCTACCATCGAAAGTTGATAGGGCAGAAATTTGAATGAAAATATTGCCGGGCGCTAAGGCCGTGCGATTCGACTAGATTATCATGAGTCACGCGCGTGGCGAGCAAACTGCATCGGCCTTTTATCGATAAATGCATCCCTTCCATGGGTGGGACTTGGTGCGTATTAGCTCTAGAATTACTACGGTTATCCAGTAGTAAGATACCATCAAATAAACTATAAGCTGATTTAATGAGCCATTCGCGGTTTCCGCGATTACAAGGTAGCTTATACTTACACATGCATGGCTTAATCTTTGAGACAAGCATATGACTCTTGGCGGGATCAACCAGGTAGCTTCCATAAAGGGACAGCCCATCCACCCACACCTGGGTGGTGGGGGGCTGAGAGGAGCGATCAGCATCGACTCCGCCCGTTCCCAAAGGGGCGGCGGCAAGGCGATGGAGGCATGGTCGCCCCTGGCACCAACACTTGAAGTGGGGAGGTCGGTGGCGCCAGCACAACAAAAAAAACAGGAGAGAGAGAAGGACATGCACGGCACCAACCCGAGTGAGTGTCAAAGAGAACGGAACCGCGCCACCAAGCGGCGGAGCCGGAGGCCGGGGAACACACATGATGAGGACTAGGTCGAGCCGAACATTGAGCGTCTCGAACTTGTTGTGTGCATCTGGAACTCCGGCATGGTAGGTGGAAGAGGTTCGTGCGCCGTTCCGACACAAAGAGGGTAAAAGCACATCTCCAACCATCCAAGGCCTATGCATTGCGGCGAGGCGAGGGCCACCAACCACAACGAGCCCGGCAATCGAGCGAGGCCACAACGCCATGAGCGAGCCAAAGCGGGACCCAATGGGGCAGCGGAAACAAGAGCAAGGCACCACCACAAAGACAACCCAACGGGGACGGGTCGAGAGAGGGAGAACGCGATGGAGCCAAGCCCAAAACCAACATCACATTCCCAACAGGCCTTGGCAACCTTCCGACCAACCCGTTTCGGGGGGCAGGTCGGGTCGGACACCGAGGCGAATTTCCAACATTGAGGAACCAACACGCCAAAGCCAACCAAAGGCAGGGCGGAAACAAGCGGGAGGGCACCAAGCGGTGTGGCACACAAACCGAGGAACCCGAATCCTTTGGAACGGGGGCGCGGGCACGGGCGAGTCAGGGACCCGCATTGTAGCCGCAACAACAAGGTGAAATGCACTTCCCAACTTCCAACTCAATCTGAACACGCACAAATCCCACAAGCCAAAGGCGGGTCGAATAGCGGGCCCGACCACGATTAACCAAAGCGACCAAGGGCAAGCAACCCATTCCAGCTCCAGCCCGTCTTACATGCTTGGGAAGGAAAGCCACCAGCTGGCTAGACCAACCCAACAAGCAACCGTCGAGTAGCCGTCGAGTCGAGCAAGAGTGTTGGCCATGTTCACGGCTAAAAGTCTTGGTGGGGGCGCCAAAGCCCCGTCGAGCCAAAGCGAATGCCAGGACCAACACCACCCGACAAGGACCACCCACCTTGCCCAAAACCGTTTCGTAGTTCACCATGTCTCCTCGACTCCGTGAGCGACTCCATAGCCAAGACAAGGGGAAGCCGAGCAACCCGGTTGGGAAGCAAAACCACCAATTAGTGCAAATCGTGATCACCGAGGCCGCCAGCTTTGGTAACCAGCCGGACCAGCCCTCGGCTAAGATCACTGCCGGGGGCGATGGCGCATCCCAGCTCAAAAAGCCTTGAACCAACCGGCGAAGCTACCAGCCATTTAGTTCAAACCAACAACCAGCCCAACTAGCCAAGGCTAAGCCCGATGCCGTCGCACCAGCTATCCGCCCTGGGCTAAGCGGGACAAACCACCAGCCAAAGCGTTCCCTCACCACGGCGTGCACACCACCAACCAACCAACAATGCGAGCCAACGGACCCGAGCCAACCAACCCGTGCGAAGGAAGGAGCCAACCAGCGGGCACAACCCAAGGAGGAACTTGAGTCAGTCACCGAGATGACCAAGCCAGAAACCAGAGGTGACCAAACCCGGTGGAGCCAGCCAAAGCGACCAGCGGAACCAACCCCGGGGTGGGGGGCCGCCGACTACGGGGGGACCGAGGGAAGTAACCGACCAGTCATGACCAACCCAAGTTGGGATCTTAAGTGGGTTTTCTACTAAGTGCCCAGCCGAAACCAGCGGAGGTGACCAAAACCGAGGTGCCTTCACGGGGAACCAACCGACTAGCCGACCAACCAGACCGACCAAGGGGACCAACCCGGTCGGGTGGGTAGCCGACTATCCGGACTGACCGAGGGAAGTAACCGACCAGTCATGACCAACCCAAGTTGGGATCTTAAGTGGGTTTTCTACTAAGTGCCCAGCCGAAACCAACCGGAGGTGACCAAAACCGAGGTGCCTTCACGGGGAACAAACCGACTAGCCGACCAACCAGACCGACCAGCGGGACCACCCGGTCGGGTGGGGGGCCGACTAACGGAGGGACCGAGGGAAGTAACCGACCAGTCATGACCAACCCAAGTTGGGATCTTAAGTGGGTTTTCTACTAAGTGCCCAGCCGAAACCAGCCGGAGGTGACCAAAACCGAGGTGCCTTCACGAGGGGAACCAACCGACTAGCCGACCAACCAGACCGACCAGCGGAACCAACCGGTCGGTGGGGGGGAGCCGACTACTTAGGAGGGACCGGGAAAGTAACCGACCAGTCATGACCAACCCAAGTTGGGATCTTAAGTGGGTTTTCTACTAAGTGCCCAGCCGAAACCAACCGGAGGTGACCAAAACCGAGGTGCCTTCACGGGGAACCAACCGACTAGCCGACCAACCAAACCGACCAGCGGAACCAACCCGGTCGGTTAGGGAGCCGACTAACGGACGGACTGGAAAGGAACCGAACAGACCAGTCATGACCAACCCAAGTTGGGATCTTAAGTGGGTTTTCTACTAAGTGCCCAGCCGAAACCAACCGGAGGTGACCAAAACGGAGGAGCCTTCACGGGGAACAAACCGACTAGCCGACCAACCAAACCGACCAGCGGAACCAACCAGTCGGGCAGCAAGGATCAAGAGCTGAAAGGGGCGCATTGGCTTGTGCGTTTTGGGTAGCCAAAGCGATCCAGTACTAAGGTGCACAAAGGCTAGAGCAACCCGGTGGGGTAGCCAAAACCAGTGAGCAAACCGCTTCCAAGTCGACCCGTTGTAAGTCGCCCAAGACCAAGTGCAAACTGCCCCCTTCCACTATCCCCGGGGTTTGTGAATGCCCCCCCCCACACTTTTATGTCAAAAATAGGGCCCCCCCGCCCATAAAGGAGGCTCGGGCCGCTGAGCGGCGGCATGGATAGGAAGGGGCGCGCAAAGGAAGCTTATAGGTGGCAGCCCTCCCAATCGGGCATTCCACGTCGCCAAATAGGCGCCTATTGTCAGCACCCCGTTATCAGCCAGGCGCCGCCCGTAAAGTGGCGTGACCCTCGAGCGCGCGCGCCGGTCCGGTTTGCGCGGGGACTGCCGCCTCGATCGCGGCGGCGCCAAGTCGTCGTGGGGGCGTGGCAGGCCGTCCCGACCGTCCGCAGGGCCTCTGCTGACGCGTCAGGTCCCCGTTATCAGCCATAGCCCCGTTATCAGCCATGGCGGTAGCGGCGGGCCTAGAAGCCGCCCGGGCCGTCCAGCGAGCAAGCAAAGCGGGACGGCGAGGGGCAAGTGCGCGTGCTGGCGTGGAAACCATCTCGGCCACGCCATCAAGACCCGTGATGACGTGTCAGGCCCCGTTATCAGCCAAAACCCCGTTATCAGCGAGGCATGCGCGGCGGGCCTAGAGCCGCCCAGGCCAGCGGCCCTTGAGCAAGTCACGAAACCAGGCGGGCAGGGGCGCATTGCTGGCGTGGAAACCATCTCGACACGCCGTCAAGATGCGTGCTGGCGTGTCAACCCCATTATCAGCCAAGTACCCCGTTATCAGCCCGGCGGTGCGGCGGGCCTAGAGCCCGCCGCCCAGGCGGTCCAGCTTGAGCAAGTCGCGAACGAACCAGGCGGGCAGGGGCGCATTGCTGGCGTGGAAACCATCTCTCGACACGCGCCGTCCAAGGCCCGTGCTGACGTGTCAGCCCCCGTGCTGACGTGCGCCCAGTCCCCGTTGCTATGGAAACCATCTACCCCGTTATCAAAGCCCGATGCTGATGTGTCAGTCCCCGTTATCAGCCAAGTACCCCGTTATCAGCCCGGCGTGCCGCGGCGGGCCTAAACGCCGCCCAGGCGGTCAGCGAGCAAAGGCGCGTGCTGGCGTGGAAACCATCTCGACACGCTGTCAAGGCCCGTGCTGACGTGTCAGTCCCCGTTATCAGCCAAGTACCCCGTTATCAGCGCGGCGTCGCGGCGGCGGCTATAGCCCGCCCCAGGCGGGTCAGTCAGTATGAGCAAGGCGCATTGCTGGCTGGCGTGGAAACCAGCAGCGCGCCGGGTCAAGACCCGTGATGGCGTGTCAGTCCCCGTTATCAGCCAAGTACCCCGTTATCAGCCAGCGGCGTCTGCGCGGCGGGCCCTAGAGCCGCCCAGGCGGTCAGGTATGAGCAAAGGCGCGTGCTGGCGTGGAAACCATGTCGACACGCTGTCAAAGACCGATGCTGATGTGCCGGGCACCCATTATCATCCGTGGCGGGAGGAGGCCCTCAACTTAGGCTTTGGCGGCAATGTTGGCTCGAGGCGGTCATATGCCGCAAAAGCGGGCAGGCGGAAAAAATGCGGGGAGCCTAGACAAAAACCAGGCGAGCAATGTCCTCCAAGGCCGTAGTCATCTGGAAGGCCGCCCGTTATCAACCTCGGCCACGAGAAGAAGGCGATAAAGACCGCCGCATCCACCATGTGCGCTCCGTGCGGTCTTGCTTGGTCGGTCGCGGGTCCGTCGCGTGGAATTGCGTGTTGCCGACCGCCAACCATCTCCCCTTGTCGTAAAGGTCACTGCTGATGTGGCAGGCCGCTGTTATCGGCCCGTGTACGAGATGAGACCGCCAAGTCGGGCTTGGCGTCAACGATGGCTCGGCGGTCATGAGCCACAAACGGTTAGCGGGCATATGCGGGGATATGACATGGAAACCATATCGGAATGCCATCGAGAACCCGTAGTGGCGTGGAAGGCCGCCCGTTATCAACCCGGTCGCCAAAGAAGATGCATTAAAAAGGCGCGCATCCACCAAGTAGTGCGCTCCATGCGGCCCTGCCCGAAGTCGATCGCGAGAGTGGCGGCGTGAAATGGCGTTACCCGGCGTGGTAACCATCTCTCCTTGTTGTAAAAGGCCCGTGCGAAGTGGCAGGCCGCCCCTTATCGGCCGTGGCGCCAAGAGGTGGCCGCCAACTTCGGGCTTGAAGGCGACAGCAAGTGGCTCGAGGCGGCCGTCCCATAAGCATATCATATCTGGCGGGGGCAAATGCGGGGATATGGCATGGAAGCCATATCCTAATGTCCTCAAGGCGTGTGGTGATGTGGCAGGCCTCCGTGATCAGCCACAATGCGCGAAGGAAGGTGCGAGAAAAGGCCGCCGCATCTACCAAGTGTCGCTCTGTGCGGTCTGCTTGGCGATGCGGGTTCGGCGTGAAAGGGCGTGTTGCGGGCGTGGTAACCATCTTCCCATGTCTTGGAAGACTCATGCTGATGTGTCAGGCCGCCCGTAATCAGGCGGCGTGGCGCAAAGGAGGCCGCCAACTTCGGGCTTGAAGGCGGCGGCGGTGGCTCTGGCGGTCATGCACCGTAAGCGGCGGATCTTCTTGCGGGCAAATGCGGGGATATGACAAGGAAACCATATCGGAATGTCTCCAAGATCCGTAGTGATGTGGCAGGCCGCCCGTCCATCAGCCGTAAGCGTGAAAAGGCATTTGTAAAAGGCGCGCGCGCATCTACCAAGTGCGCTCCGTGCGGCCTTGCGTAACCCGATGCGGGTCGGGACGGCGTGAAAAGGCGTGTCGCCCGGCGTTGTAACCATCTCCCCATGTCATCAACACCCGTGCTAATGTGGTAGGCGTCCCGTTCTCAGACTTGGCGGGGGGGGGGAGGCCGTCAACTTCGGGCTTGGGGCGACAAAAGGTGGCTCAGGCGGTCATAAGCGCCATGAGCGAGGACCAGGTGGGGGCAAATGCGAGGAGACCACATGGAAACCGGGTCGACGCGTGACCAAAGACTGTGCAAACATGTCAGGCCACCCGTCATTGGCGGAGTGCAGGGGGGAGGAGGCGCCGGGCGGGATTGGTGCGGCAAAGCTGTGACTCACGGGCCCAAGGAGGACAATCAAAAGCGACCAGCCAAAGAGAATGCAACCGGGGATGCCACCAACTTGGGCGGGGAGCCAACTAACGAGATGGAAGCCGCCAAGTCGGTGGGGAGCTAATAACTTGGCGATCCCAGGACACCACCAGGAGTCGGTGGCGAGGCAACCACCACCAAGTCGGTGTGGAGGCAGCGATGGCGAGCCAAAAACACGACCAAGTTGGGTGGGGGCGATCCACGACACCACCAGTTTGGTGGGGTAGCCATGTCATAGAGCCAAGCACCACGACACCACCCGGTCGGTTGGGTAGCCCGACTAAGCGGGCCAAAGGTCACCAAGTCGGTTGAGAGACCAGGAGGGCGATCCAAGTTGGGTGGGCAGCCAACCAGCGAACCAAACACCCCCGAGTCGGGTGGGCACCAACCAAACCACCCGGTCGGTTGGGTGGACTATCGGGCCAAACACCCCAGTCGGGTGGGCACCACGACCACCCGGTCGGTTGGGTAGCCGACTATCGGGCCAAACACCACCAAGTGGGTTGAGAGACCAGGAGGGGCGATCCAAGTCGGGTGGGCAGCCAACTAACCGAACCAAACACCACCCGAGTCGGGTGGGCAGCCAAACACCACCCGAGTGGGGTGGGCAGCCAACCACCACCAAGTCAAATGGGGAGCCAAACTAGCCCGCCAGAGCCACCAAGTGGTGGGCAGCCAACTAGCGAACCAAACACCACCCGAGTGGGGTGGGCGGCCAGCGACCACCAAGTCGGTGGGGGCCAAACACCACCAACTTCGGGTGGGTAGAACTGATCGATCCGACCACCGCGACCACGACCAAGTCGGGTGGGCAGCCAACTAACGAACCAAACACCACCCGGTCGGGTGGGCAGCCAACTCACCCAGCCAAACACCACCAAGTGGGTGTGGGTAGCCAAGCTGATCGATTAGACCACCACGACCACGACCAAGTCGGGTGAGGAGACAACAGCGGCGATCAAGTCCTCGCCAAGTGGGATGGGTAGCCGACATAGCCATCAAGTCAGTGGGCAGCCGGTCGGGTGGGCAGCCAACCACCACCAAGTCGTGCGGGGGCCAAACACCACCAAGTCGGTTGGGTAGCCAAACTAACCGAGCAGAGCCACCAAGTCGGGGGTGGGCAGCCAACTAACCGAACCAAACACCACCCGAGGGTGGGTGGGGGCCAAACACAACCAAGTCGGGTGGGAAGCCAACAGCGGCGGG
>JAJEKV010000029.1:77500-181326 GCA_021234155.1 Isoetes taiwanensis
CCATAGCCTTTTTTTTTTTCCTATCTTTTCACCCTCTTCCTATGATTTTTTCACCATTCCCAAGGTTGAAAACTCATTGACCATGGTCAAAATGGGCAAAATTTCAAGTATCTCAATTTGACTTGAAAACACTCTAGATTTGGAGCTTGGCAAAAATAGCTATGTTGGCCTTTCCAAAATTCAAAAAGACCTTGGAAAATTCCTCAAATATTATTTCTTGGGATGCGTGCAAAAAAAAAAAAAAAAAATATAGCAAAAAACCTATTCTAGCCTATCTACCCTATTTTTCTATTTTCCACCTCAGCCTAAATTCCACCTCAGCCCCCCCATTGGTCCCGTGGCGCCAGTGGGGGGGCCTCGAACACGAAGTGGCACAACCCTTCTGCATGGCACGCACAGTTATTAGCTGGGTCAGCATTAAGCCTTATATACATGAGCCTCCAGAACCATTTTAGCCTGTGGGATATATGGCCTTCAAGAATTTTTCGATGAACCCTAAGAAATAGGGGAACCTGCTAAATCTGGCCAATTCGTGCCATAACTTGATTGAATCCGCCAATTTTCTCCCAAATCAGCTCCCCGAACCTTTTCCGAGACCTCGGTGATCCTCTGTGGCACTTGGTTTGATAGAAATTGCTCAAATTAGGCCTAAAATCACTCGGCCGAGCTAGTTTTGGGGAAGAACAGTTCTTAAGCCAGCATCACAGATCAAATCAACACGCCCCTCGGAGATCTACCTCTGTGATTTTGGCGCATTGAATATTTTGATATCATTTTGCTCTGTTCGCTTTCAGATTCCAGCTCCATTTCATTCGAGATGAAGTCCTGCTCGTTGTGACTGCTTTCAAAGATCGAAGCTCCTCGATTACAAACTTAAATAATCACTTCATATTACTTCATTGGTATTCTTGAAGCCCTCGAAAGACTCATACAGTCTTGAAATTTCTCTCAAGCATTATTATTTTCAAAGCTTTGGTAATATCCTGTTGACATTATCAAATCTCCTGTATCACATTGCTATAATGCATAGTCTTTGCCTGAAAAATCATTGTCATTATTGTACATCCATTCTTTGTAATTCTGCATTGCCCCTTTAAAAAGCAAAAAACCAAAAACAAGATCAAAAATATTTACTCAGAGATTATATCTTCTCCAGGTAGTTGTATTTCATCCTTATAGCAATCCTAGAAACCTATACACTCGAAGAAAACATATAAAGATATTTCTTTTCATAACTGTTACAGAGTTTGTTCTTTTCTCGAGGTTTTGATTATTTACAGAAAAACTAAAACATCTTTTTTCTATTTAAACCTTTTGCACGTGATCTAGAGGCTATTTTGAAGTTGCCTGCACAGATCCCAACCCAAAATTCCCCATCAAACTCCATCTGTAAAATTTGGCTCTCTGTTTTGGCACTGGCCAACTTTTTGACCTGCCTTTGACCTCGATTTTCTTGACCTTCCCTTATTCAAATCAAGTCAAATCTTCTCCACCTTTTTCCTCTGCTTGTTGACCACTTATAACACCAATCAGATCTTCAAAATCTCTCAAGGTGTGTCTGCAGGTTCAGTTTTTGCTCTGACAGTTTTTTCAGTTTCAGGGACTCTAGTGATTTTGAAGAAACTAGCACTCCAAAAATGAATTTTCTGGTTTCATATGATAAGGATTGATCACCCTAAGTGATCTGGAGGTTCTAACCACTTTGTTTAAGATTCCTTTGAGGTTAGGCTAAAATTCCAGGTTTTAGGCTAACATTTTTGGAGGTTCTACCGAGATTTTCACCTGGAAGTTGAACTCCATGGCACCAAGAAAGACTGCTGAGCCTGCTGAGCAACCCGAGGTAATAGGTCAACCAGATCTAGTAGGAGTAAGCATGAAAGTGGCTACCAGTTCCACAGCAAATGTTACAAATGTTTTACGCTTTGCCTTTCCCTCCACAAGCTCCTTACCAATTTGAGCTCACTATACATTTCTTCCCCTTGTTATGATTCTTCCATGAATGCTAACCATTTCTTGAAGAATTTTGAAGAATATTATGAGGAGCATGGAAAGAAGAAAGGTACAGGTTCTTTGAGTTTATCAAATGCATGAAAGGAGATGAGGCCAGATCACGGTTGGATTTCGAACTGCCGATAGGTACTAAGTGGGATGAATTGGAACAAAGGTTTCGTCAAGGTTTGGTAAGACTACTTCACCCCGGGACCTTGTTTTTGAGCTCAATTCCTTTTCTATTAAATCTGGTGAAAGTGTGAAACAAGTATGTGGAAAGATTTAACTCTTATTTCTTTGGTGTGTAATAGGAACCATGTTTCCCACCCAACTTTGCATCTGGTTGCTTCCTTTATCGGAGGTCCGATGTCCGGGCCTAAGATTTATAGAAAGTTATTAAAACTTCAAAAGTTTGGTGAGCTAGATTCAATCCATAAGACATTTGTAAAGGCTGTAGATTTAGTAGAAATGCTAAGCTATCTGCCTGATGATGAAATCAGAGATCCATTCTACCCTCCTCATCATGATACTGAGCACGAGTCACACTATGCTAATGCTGCCCCTGTGTATGCAGTTCAGAAGGAAAAGAAGAAGCCAAAAGCTGAAGAGCTAGACCCTCAGGTTTCAGAAATGAAATCTGAGATAAGTAAGGTATCTGAAGCTCTCTTAGAAGTTACCAAACAGCTCATGGAGTTAAAAACTAGTAATAATGCTCCTTCTTCTAGCTCTGCCATACCTGAATGCACAAACTGTGGTAAACCCTATCATAGGGCTGAAAATTGCTTTGCAAGATCTTGTCCCAAATGCCACAAAAGGGGCCATTTTGGTAGAGAATGTCCTGTTTGTTCTTTTTGCAAAGAGATAGGTCATGAAGAGAAGTTCTGCAGTGTCAAGAATTACCTTGCAAAGCAAGAAAAAGGTAAACAGGTGTCCAATATTAGTTTTATTGAGACTTGTGCAGAAGAACAAGAAGAACAAGATGTTATGGTTGTGCAAACACGTGCTAGACTCCACTCAGGTACATCTGCAAGTTCTGTCCCACCAAGTGTAGCTCCTAAGGTAACATTTCAGCCAAATCCTCAGAATATAGCTCCTCCCCCTGTTCAAAGGTACAAACAGAAAGATTCTGAGCTTGATGAATTTGAATTGCTTATGAAAAACTCCAAGGTTCTTTGTAGACTTACTAACTTTATTAAGGATTGCACCATCATACGTGGGAAAAGCTCATCAAGAATACCCAAGATGTTGAAGAAATTGCTGCAGAAACTTGCAACAACATTTTCAGTAGCCTTACCCGAAAGCACAACTTGAAGATCCGGTGCTTTTATTTGTAGTGCTACTATAGGTACCTCCCATTTAGATAAGGTTTTGTTGGATGGAGGTTCCTCCTAAATGTCATGCCTTATCATGTTATGAAAACATGAATCTCAAAGTAGAAGACAACACTTCTATTGTTCTAAAATCCTTTTCCAATGCTAAGGTAGTACCAAAGGGAGTGGTGAGAAATGTGTCTGTTAATCTGAGGGGGAATCATTGTCTTAGCTACATTTGTGGTTGTTGACTTTGAGAATGTTAATCATGCTAACATTTATGATTTATTCTTTGGGAAGAAGGTGGATGAAAACAGTAGATGCTAGGCCTATATGGTCTGAAGGTATTTGCACTATTTCAAATGGAGCAACTTCCATTAGACTGGTAAACCAAACTGACCCTTCTGCTAACATTAGATTCATAGATGTGGATATTTTGCAGGAAGAAGAGTTAGGAGTTTACAGTTTAGGTCTAGATGTTGATATAAATGCAGAAGTTATCAACTTTGCTCATGTAGAATTCCCTGATCCAAAAGAAAACAAGGCCTACCTTTGGTTTGATGGAGGTATGTCTAAGAAATTAGGGATTGCTTCTTCTGCTGCTATTCTGAAGGATGCAGATCTTAAGCTGATGACTAAGATAGGGAGAATTCATCCTAATATTTCTTCTAATGCAGCAGAATATAGGGCCCTCATTGCAGGCTTACAAGAAGCAAGGTTCATGAATATTTCCCATATTGTTATCTATGGAGACTCACAACTTGTTTGCAAACAGATTTTGGGAGAATACCAAACAAAACATCAAGATATGGAGGATCTGAACACACAAGCTCGAGAATTGCTAACTTTTTTTGATCATTGGGAAATTTATCATATTCCAAGGTCTAAAAACTTTGAGGCTGATTCTTTGTGCAGGAAAACACTCTTAGAGCATCTCTCTGAGGGAGCTATCAAGGAAGATGTCCTAGATGAGGATGAACTCTCTCAGTTTCATCCTATCTTGACCATCAACCTAGCACAAGAGGAATCACACAAAGAACTTGAAGTGCACAAAGGAGGTATGTCCAGGACTTTGCAAATGGGAGATCTATATGATGAAGATTGCAAAGGTAAAATGATTAAGTACTTTGAAGATTGGGTGGATGTTTTTGCATGGGAATATTCAGAATTGAAAGGGGTTGATAGGAGCATTTGTGAGTTTGAGATAAAAGTTCGTGAAGATACTAAACCTGTCATGCAGAGATTGAGAAGAATTAATTCCTCACTTTTAGATCTTATCAAGCAGGAATTATTCAAAATGCAGGAGTCAGGTTTGATAGTTGACATTGTGAACCCTTCTTGGGTTTCTTGTATTGTTCCAGTTCTAAAAAAGAATGGTTCTCTAAGAATATGTGTGGATTATAGAGATCTAAATAAAGCTACTGTCAAAGATTGTTACCCTTTGCCTTTTTTGGAAGAAATACTTTATGCAGTGGCTGGCAAGTCTATGTACTCATTTTTGGATGGTTTCTCTGGTTTTAATCAGATTAGCATCAAAAAGGAAGATCAGTCAAAGACATCCTTCATTACTCCATGGGGAACTTATGCAATGAAAAGGATGCCTTTTGGCTTAATGAATGCCCCTGCCACATTTCAGAGAGCCATGGATACTGTCTTTGCAAACATGACTCCTGAGCAATTCAGAGTTTATCTGGATGATTTATGCTTAGGTACTGATACAAGTGATCATATTTCAGAGCTAACAAGAATATTTACATTGTGCAGACAAACTGGAGTTAATCTAAACCCAAAGAAGTGCATCTTTTTGGCATCAAAAGGCCAGCTCTTAGGCCACGAGGTTTCTGCTAAAGGCCTTCAAGTAGCTGAAGAGAAGATCATAGCTTTAAAAAAGCTTCAAACACCCAGGACAATTAAAGAAGTCAAGGGATTTATGGGAATGACCTCTTTCTTAAGAGTGTATGTGCCTAATTTCTCTCACCTTATTAGTCCTATCTCTAAGTTGACTAGAGTAGGCCAAGTTAGTAAAAGAGAAAGTAAATATAGGCCTGTTGTTTGGACTGATGAGTGTGAAAAAGCTTTTTTGCAGATCATAGAGGCTATTTGCCATTCTACACTTTTAAAAACTCCAGACCTTTCATTACCATTTAAAGTTTACATAACTATCACTAAAAAGGCTGCTGGAGTTGCCATTTTGCAGGATAGACACCCTATTGCTTTTGCAAGCAAACAATGGTCTCAAACTGAAGAGAAGTATGCTAAGATAGAAAGGAGTGCTGCTGCCCTCATCTTTTTGATCGAGAGACAGGGTCATCTTTTACAAAAATCCCAAGCCACTATCTACATGCAGCAGAACCCCATGCCCTTTTTGTATGGTAAGAAATTAGAAAAACCTAAGCTTCATAGGTGGGCTTGTAGGCTTCAATCTTATGATTTAAAGGTAAAGGTTATTCATGTATTGAACAACCCGAGTTTATACCACACTTGCCTACTTTGAACATGAGGAGGTGGTACAAGAAGAAGAAATGACTAACCTTGTTGTAAATGAGCAGGACGTGTCAATTATGCCAGCTCAAGGTTGGCAACAACCTATCAGGAGATTCCTTCAGTATCAAGAGATACCTTCTGAATTTTCAAAAAGCCAAGCTTACAAGTTTAAGTTAAAATGTTTGACTTACTCATTGGTTGGTGACATCTTGTGCAAGGTAAATAGGGATGGTGTACTCTTAAGATGTGTTGATGAAGATGAAGCTGCTACGGTATTTTGCTGAAAATCACAAAGGTGTTTGTGGTGGTCATTTTGCAGCAGACACAACTGCCAAGAAAATATTGAGGTCTGGTTATTTCTGGCCTCATTTATTTAAAGATTGTTATGATATCATAAAGACTTGTCATCAATGCCAGATCTTTGGCAAAAGAATCCTGCACCCTGCTCCTCTTACAGGAATTGTCTCCCCTGGTCCATTTCAAGTATGGGGATTGGACTATGTTGGCCCTATAAATCCCCATCTTACGCTTTCGGCATGAATACATTGTTGTGGCCACAGATTTATTTACCAAATGGTCAGAAGCAGCACCCTTGAGAAAAGCAAATGCATATACTACTGCTAGGTTTTTGCATGAAAATATTTGTTCTAGGTTTGGAATCCCTTTCAAAATTTTGACTGATAGAGGCTCTACTTTTATTAATGAGGTTATTCAAATTCTTGTCTCAAGTCTCAAAATCAGACATGTGAAAAGCTCAGCCTATTATCCTCAAGGAAATGGTCAAGTTTGAGTCTACTAACAAAGTGCTTAAGGGAATTTTGCAGAAAACGGTTTGCCAAAACCAAAAAGATTGGCATTTGAAATTATATGATGCCCTTTGGGCTCATAGAATCACTGCTAAAGCTGCCACTAATGCTTCTCCCTTCAGTTTGGTTTATGGTGTTGAAGCAGTTATTCCTGTTGAGTTGGAGATTCCCTCTTTGAGAATGGCACTCAAGTTGGATCCGAGTTTCTTGAAGCATTACAACACGTGTATGAAGTTTTGCTAAAATTGGATGAGGATAGATTTGATGCAGAAAACTTCAATCTACTTAAGAAGGCTAGGAGTGCAAAGCAGCTTTTAAAAGCACTCACAAGCTCAGGATAGATTGGCTCCATTGGAACTCGTGCTCAAATGGGATGTTGCAAATGAAGAAATATTTTTTCAAGACCGGACAATTTCAAAAGAGCAAGAGAATTTCTATTAAAAAAAAAAAAAAAGGGGGGTACACAAATTTCACTGAGATGATCGGATCCTCTCATAGGAAGCCAATGCTATCAAGTATTCCCCTGAAGGGATAGTAGGAATCTTGTCGAAGGAGAGAGCCATCTGCAGCATCCAAGAGACCATTATATCCGGTAAAAAATTGTTCATGGTACCAAAAACATACTGATCTTCACTCCGGAGATTCTCTTTCAGGAGTTTGAAATGCATCTCTTTTATCATGAGAAGCATCAAGGAACCATAGCTATCTCGCTAGCATCCCCGTGGGAGTAGTATAACCGCCTATACCTGCCAAATTGAGCATCCGTCAGCTCATGATGATGCTTACACAAAAAGTAGTGCATATGTAGCATCTGAATGCATTCCCTTGTAAAAATTCTCCGCCCTGAGCCTTTGTGTTCTGATACATGCGGCAAATCTTTGCTAGTTTCTCTTGATAAGTCTTTTGCCCAAGGAAACACTCCATGGCAAGGTGATCATGGTTCATGTCTTTTTGTAGAGTTCCTTTTGAGTCGGGGTAGTTTTGGTCAACATTTGTGCCTTCCCATATACACGCCCTGAAATGCATGTGCACCGAGTAAATTTCCACGAGGAAGAGGTTCTTCATTAATTAAAACATTGTCCCATTCTCAGCATCGTATGCAATTCTTGCATGTGTCTGATTACACCATAAGGAATAGGTACTCTGTAGGCTGGATCAAGCTCGGGAAGCACTCCTAAATTGCTCGGATCATTTGTTACATTGTCCCGGATAGGTGTATGGTAAGAAAAAGGAGCCATGATCGGCAAGGGAGGTCGAGTTTTTGAGCACGCCTGGAGGAGGAGGAGCAAATTAGGTTCGAGCTTCGATGGTTTGAATTTTTTGGTTTGAAGGTTTGAATTTTTAGTTTGAAATACATTCAATGGTTGTATGAGCCAAATTTCTTGAATAGTAGAAGTTTAGTTAAATAGGGTAGAGATTTGCTATGCTTTAACAATTTTGAGTGTTGTCATTTCAGGTCCATTTGCTCATTACTCTTATTTGTCTTAAGTTGGCCTCTTTCCATCTAGCCCTTGCTTCCATATGAAATTTTAAGAGTGCTAATCCTACATTGTTACTCATCCCTTTATTTGGCACTCATGCTAATTTGATTATCATTGTCATATGCAGGTTCATCCACTTCTTCTCCATATTCACCTGTCTTGAGTTGTCCTACCCTCCATTTGATCTTATTTTCTTATCACTCTCTCCATTACCTTATACTCTGCCTCATATTTCCCACCACTGCAGAGTAATTCTATTCCCTCCACCACTTGTTGATAGTTTGAAGACCTTAGGTTAGCATTTCTTTCCTTTGAGGCTGAGGGGACCAGCCTCATTCTTTCCTTTTTGAGGAGATGTTGCCCCTTTTTGGGCAACATGGACCATCATGATACCTAGAGTTTCAAGATTGGAAGATACTTGTCAGAGTTTGGAAGACTTGTGGTTTCTTTTGAGGTTTCATCTTAAGTTACTTTCCTATTACTCATATGGTAAGAGTTAGTGTTATTTTGATCCTGCTAGAGTTTGGAAGAAATTGGCTCAAGTTTGGAAGACCCTTGGGATCTTGGTTGTATAGCCTAATTCTTTCCTTTGAGGAAATTTTCTAGTTACATTCTTATTTCTTGAAGACCAGGCAAAGGATATAGCAAGCTATACAAGGAGTTATAAGCATGTTGCTCATATTCACTCATATGGAGCTAAATGGAGTTGCACCAATGGTTTGGAAATCACACCTATGAAGATGTCACTTTAAAGGTGAATTTTGCTCTTGTTTAGGCCTTGAAGATTGGAAGACCTTTTTAGAAGTTTGGAAGACCCTAGGGCCTTGAGCAAAGTTATGAGGTATGATTTGAGCTTTGGAGATAAGATCATGTGCTGGGGGTTTCCATCCTTTATCCATTTCATCCATTCCATATCCACTTTCCTTTCATCTTTTTATACCCCATTTCCACCTTGTCATGCCTTCTTTCATTACTTCACTACCTATATTTTATTATTGGCCTCACCTCCACTTGTGAATTGCTCTCAAGAGATCATGAAAAACTTCAAGAGCAAGGAGGCTTGAATTTTACTTTCATCTTATTTCCCTAAATCCTGCCATAGCCTTTTTTTTTTTTTTTTCCTATCTTTTCACCCTCTTCCTATGATTTTTTCACCATTCCCAAGGTTGAAAACTCATTGACCATGGTCAAAATGGGCAAAATTTCAAGTATCTCAATTTGACTTGAAAACACTCTAGATTTGGAGCTTGGCAAAAAATAGCTATGTTGGCCTTTCCAAAATTCAAAAAAAGACCTTGGAAAATTCCTCAAATATTATTTCTTGGGATCGTGCAAAAAAAATAAAAAAAAAAAATATAGCAAAAAAACCTATTCTAGCCTATCTACCCTATTTTTCTATTTTCCACCTCAGCCTAAATTCCACCTCAGCCCCCCCCCATTGGTCCACGTGGCGGCAGGCGGGGCCTCGAAACGAAATGGCACAACCCCCTTTCGCATGGCACGCTACAAGTTATTTATTTGGGTCAGCATTAAGCCTTATATACATGAGCCTCCAGAACCATTTTAGCCTGTGGGATATATGGCCTTCAAGAATTTTTCGATGAACCCTAAGAAATAGGGGAACCTGCTAAATCTGGCCAATTCGTGCCATAACTTGATTGAATCCCGCCAATTTTCTCCCGAAATCAGCTCCTGAACCTTTTCCGAGACCTCGGTGATCCTCTGTGGCACTTGGTTTGATAGAAATTGCTCAAATTAGGCCTAAAATCACTCGGCCGAGCTAGTTTTGGGGAAGAACAGTTCTTAAGCCAGCATCACAGATCAAATCAACACGCCCCTCGGAGATCTACCTCTGTGATTTTGGCGCATTGAATATTTTGATATCATTTTGCTCTGTTCTGCTCAGATTCCAGCTCCATTTCATTCGAGACTGAAGTCCCGGCTCGTTGTGACCTGCTCAGCATCGAAGCTCCTCGATTACAAACTTAAATAATCACTTCATATTACTTCATTGGTATTCTTGAAGCCCTCGAAAGACTCATACAGTCTTGAAATTTCTCTCAAGCATTATTATTTTCAAAGCTTTGGTAATATCCTGTTGACATTATCAAATCTCCTGTATCACATTGCTATAATGCATAGTCTTTGCCTGAAAAATCATTGTCATTATTGTACATCCATTCTTTGTAATTCTGCATTGCCCCTTTAAAAAGCAAAAAACCAAAAACAAGATCAAAAATATTTACTCAGAGATTATATCTTCTCCAGGTAGTTGTATTTCATCCTTATAGCAATCCTAGAAACCTATACACTCGAAGAAAACATATAAAGATATTTCTTTTCATAACTGTTACAGAGTTTGTTCTTTTCTCGAGGTTTTGATTATTTACAGAAAAACTAAAACATCTTTTTTCTATTTAAACCTTTTGCACGTGATCTAGAGGCTATTTTGAAGTTGCCTGCACAGATCCCAACCCAAAATTCCCCATCAAACTCCATCTGTAAAATTTGGCTCTCTGTTTTGGCACTGGCCAACTTTTTGACCTGCCTTTGACCTCGATTTTCTTGACCTTCCCTTATTCAAATCAAGTCAAATCTTCTCCACCTTTTTCCTCTGCTTGTTGACCACTTATAACACCAATCAGATCTTCAAAATCTCTCAAGGTGTGTCTGCAGGTTCAGTTTTTGCTCTGACAGTTTTTTCAGCTTCAGGGACTCTAGTGATTTTGAAGAAACTAGCACTCCAAAAATGAATTTTCTGGTTTCATATGATAAGGATTGATCACCCTAAGTGATCTGGAGGTTCTAACCACTTTGTTTAAGATTCCTTTGAGGTTAGGCTAAAATTCCAGGTTTTAGGCTAACAACACCCCTCATGGGGTGATATTATATGATGAGAACCCATTTTTGGCCCAGGTTTGGGCCCCATATTGTATACGGGGGGTGCTGGAGGTACGAAGCCCCGCACCCGCCCTAGTGTGCCTTGTGTCCTTGCATCTTTCATACATGTTTGTTGCATGTCCCTTGGGGACAAGGGCATCCTTGCATTGGGGATTTAGGGGGGCTAGGAAAAAAAAAAAAAAAAAAAAAAAAAAAAAAAAAAAAAAGGGGTAATAATTTGTCTTGGATCTCATGGCCGTTGGTCCTTTCGACCTTCGGGGTAGCATGGTGCAGCATGCTATGGTGGCGACATGGATCAGATGGCATTTAGAGGGGGAAGGTCCCACTTCCTCTAACCACCCGAAAGGGTGGAATCTATAGGGACCATTGGGGTTCGATTGGGCTAGAGGTATATGATTATACTAACGGCCCATCTAGCATCCTGAGAGTCAGTCCAGTCCGTTGTGTCCGGTCTAGGTCTCTTAGGGTTTGATGGACCCCTTTAAAGGGGGTGAGTGTGCTGGCATGATTTCTTGGGAGGGTTTGAGTGCTTGCATGGTTGCTCCCTTCTTCGGATTTGGGGTGGGTTTGGGTAGTATGCGCATCTCCTGCCTTCTTCCTTCTTCTCGAAGTTCTTGACCGCACTTGGTGTGTTGCGTGGATGTTGGTCCCCCTTAGGTGTGCCGCCCTGAAAGTTGATAGGGCAGAAATTTGAATGAAATATCGCCGGCGCTAAGGCCGCGGCGATTCGACTAGTTATCATGAGTCACCGCGTGGAGCGTGCAAGCCCGCATCGCCTTTTATCTCGATAAATGCATCCCTTCCATGGGTCGGGACTTGGTGCACGATAGCTCTAGAATTACTACGGTTATCCGAAAGTAGTAAGATACCATCAAATAAACTATAATCGATTTAATGAGCCATTCGCAGCTTCACAATTACAAGGTAGCTTATACTTACACATGCATGGCTTAATCTTTGAGACAAGCATATGACTACCGGGCAGGATCAACCAGGTAGCTTCCATAAAGGGACAGCCATCCACCCACACACCGGGTGGAGGGGCACAACGAGAGGGAACGATCAAGCATCGACTCCGCCGCTCCCAAAGGGGCCGAAGCGGCAAGACGATGGAGGCATGGTCGCTCGGCACCAACACTTGAAGTGGGAGGGTCGGCCGCCAAGGCCAACAAAGAAAGAAAGACAGAGGAGAGAAGGACATGCACCGCACCAACCGAAAGTGTCCAAGAATGGAACCGAACCGCCACCAAAACGACGGAGGCCGTGGAACACACATGATGAGGACTAGGTCGGTTTTAACATTGAACGCCTCGAACTTGTTGTGTGCATCCGAACTCCAAAGATGGTAGGTGGAAGAGGTTTCCGCCGCTCCCGACACACAAAGAGGGTAAAAGCACATCTCCAACCATCCAAGGCCTATGCATTTGGGGGCAGAGCAGGGGCCACCAACCACAACGAGCCCCCGCAATCCGTAACCAGGCCACAACCGCCATGAACGAGCCAAACGGGACCCAATGGGGCAACGGAAACAAGAGCAAGGCACCACCACAAAGACAACCCAACCGGACGGGTCCGAGAGGGAGGGCACGATGGAGCCAAGCCCAAAACCAACATCACATTCCCAACAAGCCTTGGCAACCTTCCCACCAACCCGCTTCCGGGAGGCAGGTCGGACACCGAGGTCAATTTCCAACATTGAGGAACCAACACGCCAAAGCCAACCAAAGGCAGACGGAAACAACGGAGGGCACCAAGCCGGTGTGGCACACAAACCCGAGGGAACAATCCTTTGGAACACGGGCGAAGCACGACGCGAAGTCGTGGACCCGCATTGTAGCACGCAACAACAAGGTGAAATGCACTTCCCAACTTCCAACTCAATCTGAACACGCACAAATCCCACAAGCCAAGGCGGGTCCAATAACGGGCCCGACACGATTAGCCAAAAACGACCAAGGGCAAGCAACCCATTCCAGCTCCAGCCCGCCTTACATGCTTGGGAAGGAAAGCCACCAACCGGCTAGACCAACCCAACAAGCAACCAACCCCCGAGTAGCCGCCGAAGTCGAAAGCAAGAGTGTTGGCCATGTTCACGGGCTAAAAGTCTTGGTCGACGCCAAGGCCCCGCCGAGCCAAAACGAATGCCAAGGACCAACACCACCCGACAAGGACCACCCACCTTGCCCAAAACCGCTTTCAGAAGTTCACCATGTCTCCCTCCGACCGCGGAACCACTCCATGGCCAAGACAAGGGGAAGCCGAAAGCAACCCGGTTGGGAAGCAAAACCACCAATTAGTGCAAATCGCGGATCACCGAGCCCGCCATCGGTAACCAGCCGCACCAGCCCTCGCCTAAGATCATCGCCGGGCGATGGCGATCCCTACCAAAAAGCCTTGAACCAACCGAAGCGAAGCTACCAGCCATTTAGTTCAAACCAACAACCAGCCCAACCAGCCAGCTAGGCTAAGCCGCCGCCGATGCCGCCGCACCAGCTATCCGCCGGGCTAACGGGACAAGCCACCAGCCAAACGCTCCCTCACACGACGCGGCACACCACCAACCAACCAACAATGCGAGCCAACAGACCGAGCCAACCAACCGCGTCGAAGGAAGGAGCCAACCAGCCGGGCACAACCCAAGGAGGAACTTGAGTCAGCCACCGAGATGACCAAGCCAAGAAACCAGAGGTGACCAAACCGGTGGAGCCAGCCAAAAACGACCAACGGAACCAACCGGTCGGGTGGGGAGCCGACTAACCCGGAGGGACCGAGGGAAGTAACCGACCAGCCATGACCAACCCAAGTTGGGATCTTAAGTGGGTTTTCTACTAAGTGCCCAGCGAAAACCAACCGGAGGTGACCAAAACCGAGGTGCCTTCATTGTGGAACCAACCGACTAGCCGACCAACCAGACCGACCAAGGGGACCAACCGGTCGGGTGGGTAGCCGACTAACCGGACCGACCGAGGGAAGTAACCGACCAGCCATGACCAACCCAAGTTGGGATCTTAAGTGGGTTTTCTACTAAGTGCCCAGCCGAAACCAACCGGAGGTGACCAAAACCGAGGTGCCTTCATTGTGGGAACAAACCGACTACCGACCAACCAGACCGACCAACGGGACCAACCGGGCGGGTGGGGAGCCGACTAACCGAGGGACCGAGGGAAGTAACCGACCAGCCATGACCAACCCAAGTTGGGATCTTAAGTGGGTTTTCTACTAAGTGCCCAGCGAAAAACCAACCGGAGGTGACCAAAACCGAGGTGCCTTCATTGTGGGAACCAACCGACTAGCCGACCAACCAGACCGATTAACGGAACCAACCGGGTCGGTTAGGGAGCCGACTAACCGGAGGGACCGAGGGAAGTAACCGACCAGGCCATGACCAACCCAAGTTGGGATCTTAAGTGGGTTTTCTACTAAGTGCCCAGCCTAAAACCAACCGGAGGTGACCAAAACCGAGGTGCCTTCATTGTGGGAACCAACCGACTAGCCGACCAACCAAACCGACCAACGGAACCAACCGGTCGGTTAGGGGGAGCCGACTAACCGGACCGACCGAGGAAAGGAACCGACCAGCCATGACCAACCCAAGTTGGATCTTAAGTGGGTTTTCTACTAAGTGCCCAGCCCAAAACCAACCGGAGGTGACCAAAACGGAGGAGCCTTCATTGTGGAACAAACCGACTAGCCGACCAACCAAACCGACCAACGGAACCAACCGGCCCGGGCAGCAAGGATCCAAGAGCTGAAAGGGGGGGCGATTGGTTTGTGCGCTTTGGAGTAGCCAAACGATCCAGAGTACTAAGGTGCATAAAAGGCTAGAGCAACCCCCCCGGGGGGTAGCCAAAACCGAAAGTGAGCAAACCGCCCAAGTCTAATCGCTGTACTAAGTCGCCCAAGACCAAGTGCAAACTGCCCCTTCCACTATCCCCCGTGGTTTGTGAATGCCCCCCACACTTTTATCAAAAAAGGGGCCCCCCCCGCCCATAAAGGAGGCTCTGAGCCGCTGAACGACGGCATGGATAGGAAGGGGGGGGCGCAAGGAAGCTTATAGGTGGCAGCCTCCCCGCCAATCGGAGATTCCACGCGGCGCCAATAGGGCTTCTATTGTCAGCACCCCCCCGTTATCAGCCAGGGCGCCGCCGCCAAGGCGGGCGCGGACCTCCCCGTGACGACGCCGGCCCGGGGCTTTTAGACGGGAGTGCCGCCGATGCGGGCGCCAAGTCGCCGGGGGGACGTGGCAGGCCGCCCCGACACGCCACGCAGGGCCTCTGCTGACGCTGGCCAGGTCCCCCCCGCTATCAGCCATAGCCCCCCCTATCAGCCATGGCGGGCGCTGACGGGCCTAGAGTCGCCGCCCGGCCGCCCCACAGGCAAACGCTGGACCGGGCGAGGGGCGCGCATTGCTGACGTGGAAACCATCTCGCACGCCATCCAAGACCCGTGATGACGGTCAGGCCCCCGCTATCAGCCAAAACCCCCCGCTATCAGCCGAGGCATGCGCGACGGGCCTAGAGCCGCCGCCTCGGCGCCCGACGCTGGCAAGTGCGTAACCCGGCTGGCAGGGGCGCATTGCTGACGTGGAAACCATCTCGGCACGCCGTCCAAGATGCGTGCTGACGTGTCAGACCCCCATTATCAGCCAAGTACCCCCGTTATCAGCCGAGGCGTGCGCGACGGGCCTAGAGCCGCCCCGGGCGGCCCGACGCGGGCAAGTGCGAACCCGAAGCGGGCAGGGGCGCATTGCTGACGTGGAAACCATCTCGGCACGCCGTCCAAGGCCCGTGCTGACGTGTCAGCCCCCGTTATCAGCCAAGTACCCCCGTTATCAGCCGAGGCGCGGCGCGACGGGGGTTTAGAGCGCCCGGCGGTCCCGGCGCGGGCATGGGCGCATTGCTGACGTGGAAACCATCTCGGCACGCCGTCCAAGGCCCGTGCTGATGTGTCAGTCCCCCGTTATCAGCCAAGTACCCCCGTTATCAGCCGAGGCGTGCGCGACGGGTTTAGAGAGCCGCCTCGGCGGTCCGGGCGGGGCAAGGGCGCATTGCTGACGTGGAAACCATCTCGGCACGCTGTCCAAGGCCCGTGCTGACGACGCGTCAGTCAGTCCCCGTTATCAGCCAAGTACCCCCGTTATCAGCCGGCGCGGCGCTGACGCGTTTATATAGCCGCGGTCCGGCGGTCCGGGCGCTGGCAAGGGCGCATTGCTGACGTGGAAACCAGCTTGGCACGCCGTCCAAGACCCCCGATGATGACGGTCAGTCCCCCGTTATCAGCCAAGTACCCCCGCTATCAGCCGAGGGCGGCGCGCGACGGGTTTAGAGAGCCCGCTCGGCGGTCCGGGCGCTGGCAAGGGCGCATTGCTGACGTGGAAACCATGTCGGCACGCTGTCCAAGACCCGCGGCTGATGTGTCGGGCACCCATTATCATCCCGGGCACGGGAGGAGGCCGCCAACTTAGGCTTTTAGGCGGCAATGTTGGCTCCGGGCGGTCATATGCCGAAAAAAAGCCGAGCCGGGCGAAAAAATGCGGGAGCCTAGACAAAACCAGACGAAAGCAATGTCCTCCAAGGTCAGAAGTCATCCGGAAGGTCGCTCGCTATCAGCCTCAAAGACGAAGAGGCAGAAAAAGACCGCCGCAGATCCACCATGTGCCGCCCGCGCCTTGCTTGGTCGGGCGGGTCCGTCGCTGGAATGGAATTGCGCGGTTGCCGACACGCCAACCATCTCCCCTTGTCGTAAAAGGTCACCGCTGATGTGGCAGGTCGCCTGCTATCGGCCGCGGGCACGAGATGAGACCGCCAAGTCGGGCTTGAGGCGCCAACGATGGCTCTCGGGCGGTCATGAGCCACAAACACGGATTCGCTGGCATATGCGCGGGATATGACATGGAAACCATATCGAATGCCATCCGTAACCCGTGAGTGACGGAAGGCCGCCCGCTATCAGCCAGCGCGCAAGAAGAGGCATTAAAGGTCGCCGCGATCCACCAAGTAGTGCCGCCCATGCGCCCCCGCCGAGGTCGGCGCGGGTCCGGGCGCTGCGGAAATGGGCGCTGTCGACGTGGTAACCCATCTCCTTGTTGTAAAAGGCCCGCGTCGGTGGCAGCCGCCTTTATCAGCCGCGGGCGCGAAGAGGTGGCCGCCAACTCGGGCTTGAGGCGGCAACCGCGGGTTCGGGGCGTCCGCCCACCGCAAACGATATCCGGGCGGGGCAAATGCGGGATATGGCATGGAAGCCATATCCTAATGTCCTCCAAGACGGTGGTGATGTGGCAGGCCTCCCGCGGATCAGCCACAATGCGCAGAAGGTGCAAAAAGGTCGCCGCGATCTACCAAGCGTCGCCGGCGGCGTCCCCCGCTTGGCCGCGCGGGTTCGGGCGCGCGGAAAGGGGCGGGTTATGGGCGTGGTAACCATCTTCCCATGTCTTGGAAGACTCATGCTGATGTGTCAGGTCGCCCGTAATCACGACGCGGCGCGAAGAGGAGGCCGCCAACTCGGCTTGAGGCGGCAACGGTGGCTACGGGCGGTCATGCACCGTAGACGCCGATCTTGCGCTGGCAAATGCGGGATATGACAAGGAAACCATATCGAATGTCTCCAAGATCCCAGAGTGATGTGGCAGGTCGCCTGGCCCATCAGCCCGAAGCGGAAAAGACGCCGTAAAGGCCGCCGCGATCTACCAAGTGCGCCGCCCGCGCGGCGGCCTTGCGGGGTCGCGCGGGTCGGACGCTGCGGAAAGGGCGCGGTCGCCGACGCTAAAACCATCTCCCCATGTCATCCAACACCCGTTAATGTGGTAGGCGCCCCGCTCTCAGACTTGGCACGGGGAGAGGCCGCCAACTCGGGCTTGGGGCGAAAAAGGTGGCTCCGGGCGGTCATAGCCATGAATCCAGGACCAGGTGGGGCAAATGCAGGAGACCACATGGAAAACCGGTCGGCACGCGACCAAAGATCGCGGCAAACATGTCAGGCCACCCGCCATTGGCCGGGTACATGAGGAGGAGGCCGAGGCGGGATTGGTGCGGCAACCGCGGACTCGGGGCCCAAGGAGGACAATCCAAAACGACCAGCCAAAGAGAATGCAACCGGGATGCCACCAACTTGGGGGGGGAGCCAACTAACCGAGATGGAAGCCGCCAAGTCGCTGGGGAGCTAATAACAACGGGCGATCCCGTGACACCACCGAAGTCCAAGCATGCAGGCAACCACCACCAAGTCGGTGTGTGGAGGCAACGATGGCGCAGCCAAACACACCACCAAGTTGGGTGGGGGCGATCCCACGACACCACCAGTTCGGGTGGGTAGCCATGTCATAGAGCCAAGCACACCACACCACCCCCGGGCCGGTTGGGTAGCCGACTAGCGGAGCCAAAGGTCACCAAGTCGGGTTGAGAGACCAAGGAGGACGATCCAAGTTGGGTGGGTGGGCCAACCAACCAACCAAACACCACCGAAAACACCACCGAAGTCGGTTGGGTAGCCAACTATCGGAGCCAAACACCACCGAAGTCGGGTGGGGGTTGCCGGTTGGGTAGCCGACTATCGGAGCCAAACACCACCAAGTCGGGTTGAGAGACCAAGGAGGACGATCCAAGTCGGGTGGGCAGCCCTAACCAACCAAACACCACCGAAGTCGGGTGGGCAGCCAAACACCACCGAAGTCGGGTGGGCAGCCAACCACCACCAAGTCAAATGGGGAGCCAAACTAACCGACAGAGCCACCAAGTCGAAAGTGGGCAGCCAACCAGTCAACCAAACACCACCGAAGCCGGGTGGGCAGCCAACCACCACCAAGTCGAAAGTGGGGAGCCAAACACCACCAACTGGGGGTGGGTAGAACTGATCGATCCGACCACACGACACCCACCAAGTCGGGTGGGCAGCCAACTAACCGAACCAAACACCACCAGCCGGGTGGGCAGCCAACCACCCAGCCAAACACCACCAAGTCGCGGTGGGTAGCCAAGCTGATCGATTAGACCACACACCACACCCACCAAGTCGGGTGAGGAGACAACAACGGCGATCCAAGTCCTCGCCAAGTCGGATGGGTAGCCGACATAGCCATCAAGTCGAAAGTGGGCAGCCACCGGGTGGGCAGCCAACCACCACCAAGTCGCGGCGGGGGCCAAACACCACCAAGTCGGTTGGGTAGCCAAACTAACCGACAGAGCCACCAAGTCGGGTGGGCAGCCAACTAACCAACCAAACACCACCGAAGTCGAAAGTGGGGAGCCAAAAACACAACCAAGTCGGGTGGGAAGCCAACAACGGCGGGCCAAAGACCACCAAGTTGGATGGGTAGCCAAACACCACCAAGTCGCGGTGAGCAGCCAACCACCACCAAGTCGCGGTGAGCAGCCAACCACCACCAAGTCGCGGTGGGGAGCCAAACACCACCAAGTCGGTTGGGTAGCCAAACTAACCGACAGAGCCACCAAGTCGGGTGGGCAGCCAACTAACCAAAAACCAAACACCACCGAAGTCGGGTGGGCAGCCAACTAACCAAACCAAACACCACCGAAGTCGGGTGGGCAGCCAAAACACCACCAAAGTCGGGTGGGAAGCCAACGACGGCTGGCCAAAGACCACCAAGTCGGATGGGTAGCCAACCAACCACCCGAAGTCGCGGTGGGGAGCCAACCACCACCAAGTCGTCGGGGGAGCCAAACACCACCAAATCGGTTGGGTAGCCAAACTGGGTAGCCAAACTAACCCAACTAAGCCACCAAGTCGGGGGGGCAGCCAACTAACCAAGTCGGGAACCAAAACACCAGTCGGGTGGGCAGCCAAACCAACCAAACACCAAGTCGGGTGGGCAGCCAAACACAACCAAGTCGGGTCGGGGGAAGCCAACGACGGCTGGCCAAAGACCACCAAGTCGGATGGGTAGCCAACCACCACCGAAGTCGCGGGGGGAGCCAACCACCACCAAGTCGCGGTGGGGAGCAAAAACACCACCAAGTCGGTTGGGTAGCCAAACTAACCGACAGAGCCACCAAGTCGGGTGGGCAGCCAACCAACCAACCAAAGACCACCGAAGTCGGGCCGGGCAGCCACCACCACCACCAAGCCGGTGGGGAGCCAAACCAAACACCACCAAGTCGGGTGGGTAGCCAAACGATCGATCTGACCACACCGACACCACCAAGTCGGGTGGGCAGCCAACTAACGAAAACCAACACCACCGAAGCCGGTGGGAAGCCAACACCACCAAGTCGGGTCGGTAGCCAAACCGATCGATCCGACCGCACGACACCACCAAGTCAGGTGGGGAGACAACAACGGGCCGATCCAAGTCCTCGCCAAGTCGGATGGGTAGCCGACGTGAGCCATCAAGTCGGGTGGGCAGCCAACTAACCGAACCAAACACCACCGAAGTCCGGTGGGCAGCCAAACGCCACCGAAGCCGGGTGGGGAGCCAACCGCCACCGAGCCGGACAACGGCGAAAGCAACTAACCGAGCCACAAACGCCACTAAGCTGGGTGGGCCGCCAACCAACGGAGCCAACCACACGACACCACCAACTCCGCATGGGAGCCAAGTAACCAAACCAAACACCACCAAGCCGGTGGGCTGCCACCAACGAACGAAGCCAACCAAACGACACCACCAAGTCCGCATGGTGGCCAATTAACCAAACCCAACACCACCAAGTCTGGTTAATCCCCCCGGCAAGGCTTGGAAGAAGGAACCCTAAGTGCCGTTGTCTTGCAACCCTCCCTAGGGACTTGGGAGAAAAAAAATGACCAAGTGCCACGAAAACCCCCCCACGCAGCTCGGGTGGAGAAAAAAATGACCAAGTGTTGGGTTCCTCCACTTGATCGGCCATGCTTGGAGGAAGTGTTGGCTTGCACCCCTCCCTAGCACTTGGAGAAATAAATGACCAAGTGCCATGACGTAACCCTCCCCCACATACCTAGGGAGGAGAGGGACAAATCGCGAAAGACAAGAGGTCGAACCTCAACAACGGATGAAGGCAAGGCAAGGCTACTCTTCCCCGCACAGCACTCGCCGCCTTAATTTAAGTCGCCAGATAGGATCTATCTCCCCGCCGCTTGGAATTATCCTACAAAGGCTTAATACCCCATCATCCTCTTCGGGACGAGAGGAGGCATCCCTCGACATCGGGCTCTGGGGGCACACAAGGCACCCCTAACAGTAGTCGGGTCACAACCGAGGAGGTAAAGAGCCAAGATCTAGCATGGATTCTCGACTTAGAGGCGCTCACCATAATCCCACGCGATGGTAGCTTCGCGCCCATCGGGCTTTTCAACCAAGCGCAATGACCAAGTATGCTAATCAACGGTTCCTCTCGCACTAAGTTGGATTACTATTATTGCGCACGCTGCATCAAGAGGGTAAAACTAACCCGCCTCACGACGGCCTAAAACCCAGCTCACGCTCCCTATTGGTGGGTGAACAATCCAACACTTGGTGAATTCTCGCTTCACAATGATAGGAAGAGCCGACATCGAAGGATCAAAAAGCAACGCCGCTATGAACGCTTTGGCTGCCACAAGCCGCTTATCCCCGCGGGTAACTTTTTTTCGACACCTCTAGCTTCAAATTCAATAACTAAAGGATCGATAGGCCATGCTTTCACGCTTTGTATCCGCATCAAGATCAAAATCAAATGAGCTTTTACCCTTTTGTTCCACACGAGATTTTGTTCTCGCTGAGCTCATCTTAGGACACCCGCGCTATCTTTTAACAGATGTGCCCCCAGCCAAACTCCCCACCGACAATGTCTTCCCGCTGGATCGGACCGCATAGCGGACCTTAAGACTAGAAGCAGGGGCCGGCCCCGCCCCACCTCACGGAGTAAGTAAAATAACGTTAAAAGTAGTTTTGGTGAGGAAAAGAAATTGTAGTTCAGAGTAAAGCGCGACTCGGAAGGGGCGGATTGAGGGTCGAGGTTCCCGGAAGTGGACGCCCGAGAGGGTGAGAGAGGGCCAGGCCCGGACCCCGTTGCTCCACAGGCGCCTCCACGAGTCGGGCTGTTTGGGAATGCAGCCTTAAGTGGGTGGTAAATTCCATCCAAGGCTAAATATTGGCAAGAGACCGATAGCGAACAAGTACCGCGAGGGAAAGGTGAAAAGGACTTTGAAAAGAGAGTTAAAAAGTGCTTGAAATTGCTGGGAGGGAAGCTTAATGGAGGTTGCTGGTGCGCCCGTTGGGCGCGGAACGGCCTCGGCTGGTCTCCGCCCGGTCAACTCCGGGTGCCCGCCAACGCTGGTTCGCCTCGCATGGATAAAGAGGGACCATGTGACCCGACGATGCCGTAGGGCGGGCTTGGGCTTGGGGCGACGCCACATTGGCGGGCTAGCATGCACCTGCGGCGCCCGGACGTTGGTTTGTGGGGCTTTCCATTCGACCCGCCTTGAAACACGGACCAAGGAGTCTAACATGCGGCGAAGTTGGTGGGTTCAAAACCCGCCTTGGCTTAAAGGAAACCGATGCGTGGGAGCCCCGTTGTCGGGTGCACCATGCGCCAACCATGATCTTCTCGCGGAAAGGTTTGAGTGTGAGCATGATTCGCTGGGGACCCGAAAAGATGGTGAACTATGCCCGAAAGCAGGGCGGCGAGGAAAACTCTGGTGGAGGCTCAGATACCTTGACGGCAAATCGCTCGCCGACTTGGGTATAGGGGCTTAAAGACTAATCGAACCATCTAGTAGCTGGTTCCCTCCGAAGTTTCCCTCGTGATAGCTGGAGCTCGCTCAAAGTTTTATCGGGTAAAGTTTAATGATTAGAGGAGGCATCGGGAGAAACTCCCCGACCTATTCTCAAACTTTAAATAGGTAAGGCCGGGTTGCTCCATTGAACCCCGCCCCGGAATTGAGCCCAAGTGGGCCATTTTGGTAAGCAGAACCGGGCGATGCGGGATGAACCGAAAGCCGGGTTACGGTGCCTGCGCGCGCTAACCTAGATCCCACAAAGGGTGTTGATTGATTAAGACAGCAGGACGGTGGTCATGGAAGTCGAAATCCGCTAAGGAGTGTGTAACAACTCTCACCCCCGGCCCAATCAACTAGCCCCCGAAATGGATGGCGCTGGAAGCTGCCGCCGCTTTATACCCCGCCGCCGCGGGCAAGCGCGAGGCCTCGATGAGTAGGGGGGCGGGTGTCGTGGAGCAGCTCCGGCGGAGCCCGAAAGTGGAACGGCACCCAGTGCAGATCTTGGTGGTAGTAGCAAGTATTCAAATGAGAACTTTGAAGACTGAAGTGGAGAAAGGTTCCATGTGAACAGCAATTGGACATGGGTTAGTCGATCCTAAGAGATGGGGCAATCTCAGGTGAATGGCTTAATTTGCGCCGCCGATCGAAAGGGAATCGGGTCAATAGTCCCAACCGACGCGGCAGTGGACGGTAACGCTTTGGCGAATCCGGAGACGCCGGGCGGGGCCCCGGAAGAGTTCTCTTTTCTTTTAACGGTCCGATGACCCTGAAATCGGTTTGCCCGAGATAGGGCCTTGTGGCAAAGCAAAGCACCGCGACGCCCTTGCGGAAACCGTCCGGCGCCTCGGCGCCCATGAAAACCGGAGGAGCGATTGCCGAGCACGCCCGGCCGCACTCATAACCGCATCAGGTCTCCAAGGTGAGCAGCCTCTAGTCGATGGAACAATGTAGGTAAGGGAAGTCGGCAAAATGGATCCGTGAACTTCGAAAAGGATTGGCTGAGGGCTGGGCTTAGGGGTCTGGCGGCTTGACCCCCGTAGGGTGTTGGCGGTTCGCCCGAAGCTGCCTCCCCGCGGGCGAGGGCGGGCCTCCTCGCGTCGACCGGGCGACGGACGAGAATGCATCCCCGGGTGCTCTCCTAGGCGGCGAATTTAACAGTCATCTCAGAACTGGAACGGACAAGGGGAATCCTGATCGTTTAATTAAAACAAAGCATTGCGATGGTCCCCGCGGATGTTGACGCAATGTGATTTCTGCCCAGTGCTCAATGTCAAAGTGAAGAAATTCAACCAAGCGCTGGTAAACGGGCGGAGTAACTATGACTCTCTTAAGGTAGCCAAATGCCTCGCCATCTAATTAGTGACGCCGCATGAATGGATTAACGAGATTCCCACCGCCCCTATCTACTATCTAGCTAAAACCACAGCCAAGGGAACGGGCTTGGAAAAAATCAGCGGGAAAGAAGACCCCGTTGAGCTTGACTCTAGTCCCGCTTTGTGAAATGACTTGAGAGGTGTAGGATAGTGGGAGCCTCGGCGCAAGTGAAATACCACTACTTTTAACGTTATTTTACTTACTCCGCGGAGGTGGAGGCGGGCCCGCCCCCGCTTCTAGTCTTAAGGTCCGCTTATGCGGTCCGATCCAGCGGAAGACATTGTCGTGGGGAGTTTGGGTGGGGCGCACATCTGTTAAAAGATAACGCAGTGTCCTAAGATGAGCTCAACGAGAACAGAAATCTCGCGGTGGAACAAAAGGGTAAAAGCTCATTTGATTTTGATCTTCAAGACGGATACAAACCGCGGAAAGCATGGCCTATCGATCCTTTAGTTATTCGAATTTGAAGCTAGAGGTGTCAGAAAAGTTACCACAGGGATAACCGGCTTGTGGCAGCCAAGCCGCTCATATAGCGACGCTGCTTTTGATCCTTCGATGTCGGCTCTTCCTATCATTGTGAAGCAGAATTCACCAAGTGTTGGATTGTTCACCCACCAATAGGGAACGGAGCTGGGTTTAGACCGTCGGAGACAAAGTTAGTTTTACCCTACCGATGCACCGCGGCCGCAATAGTAATCCAACTTAGTACGAGAGGAACCGCTGATTCGCGATACTTGGTCATTGGCGCTTTGGTTGAAAGCCCGTGGCGGGTTACCATGCGTAGGGATTATGACTGAACGCCTCTAAGTCAGAATCCATGCTAGATGCGGGCGCTTTACCTCCCGGTTGTGACCCGACCATCGTTAGGGGTGCCTTGTGTGCCCCCGGAGAGCCCGTGGTCGAGGGATGCCTCCCCTCTCGGCCCCAAGAGGATGAGGGGGTCGCCTTTGTAGGATAATTCCAAACGGCCGGGAGATAGATCCTATGCATCTAATTTAAATTAAGACGGGTATCAGGCGCGAAGAGTAGCCTTGCCGCCACGATCCGCTGAGGTTCGGCCTCTTGTCTTTGCGATTTGTCCCTCTCCTCCCTAGGTATGTGGGGAGGGTTACGCCATGGCACTTGGTCATTTATTTCTCCAAGTGCTAGGGAGGGTTGCAAGCCAACACTTCCTCCAAGCATGGCCGATCAAGTGGGAGGAACCCAACACTTGGTCATTTTTTTCTCCACCCGAAGCTGCGTGGGGAGGGTTACCGTGGCACTTGGTCATTTTTTCTCCCAAGTCCTAGGGAGGGTTGCAAGACACCGGCACTTAGAGGTTCCTTCTTCCAAGCCGCCGAGGGGATTAACCAGACTTGGTGGTGTTGGGTTTGTTAATTGGCCACCATGCCGGACTTGGTGGTGTCGCTTGGTTGGCTACGCTATGGCTGGCAGCCCACCGCTTGGTGGTGTTTGGTTTGGTTACTTGGCTCCCATGCCGGAGTTGGTGGTGTCGCGGTGGTTGGCTCCGCTGGTTGGCGCCCACCCAGCTTGGTGGCGCTTTGTGGCTCGGTTAGTTGCTCGCCGCTGTCCCGCTCGGTGGCGGTTGGCTCCCCCACCCACTCGGTGGCGTTTGGCTGCCCACCAGACTGGTGGTGGTGTTTGGTTCGGTTAGTTGGCTGCCCACCCGACTTGATGGCTGGGCCGGCTACCCATCCGACTTGGCGAGGACTTGGCCCGTTGTTGTCTCCCCACCTGACTTGGTCGTCGGTCGCCTGGTCGGATCGATCAGTTTGGCTACCCAACCCCACTTGGTGGTGTTGGCTTCCCACCCGCCCGGTGGTGTTCGGTTCGGTTAGTTGGCTGCCCACCCCACTTGGTCGCGGTCGGTGTGGTCAGATCGACTGCTTGGCTACCCAACCCACTTGGTGGTGTTTGGGCCCCCCCCCGCTTGGTGGTGGTGGCGGCCGCCCCACTCGGTGGTCTTTGGTTCGGGTTGGTTGGCTGCCCACCCACTTGGTGGCTCGGGTCGGTTAGTTTGGCTACCCAACCCACTTTGGTGGTGTTTGGCTCCCCACACCACTTGGTGGTGGTTGGCCCCACACCACTCGGGTGGTGGTTGGCTACCCATCCCACTTGGTCGGGTCTTTGGCCAGCCGCCGCTGGCTCCCACCCCACTTGGTTGTGTTTGGCTGCCCCACCCCACTAAGGGTGGTGTTTGGTTCGTTAGTTGGCTGCCCACCCACTTGGTGGGTGGCTCTGGCCGGTTAGTTTGGCTACCCAACCCATTTGGTGGTGTTTGGCTCCCCCCACACCACTTGGTGGTGGTTGGCCCCCCACACCCACTCGGGGTGGTGGTTGGCTACCCATCCCACTTGGTCGGGTCTTTGGCCAGCCGCCGCTGGCTTCCCACCCCACTTTGGTCGTGTTTGGCTGCCCACCCCACTCGGGTGGTGTTTGGTTCGGTTAGTTGGCTGCCCACCCCACTCGGGTGGTGTTTGGTTCGTTAGTTGGCTGCCCACCCCACTTGGTGGCTGTCGGTTAGTTTGGCTACCCAACCCACTTGGTGGTGTTTGGCTCCCCCCCACACCCACTTGGTGGTGGCTGGCTGCTCACACCCACTTGGTGGTGGTGGCTGCTCACACACCACTTGGTGGTGTTTGGCTACCCATCCAACTTGGTCGGGCCTTTGGCCCGGCCGCTGCTGGCTTCCCACCCCACTTGGTTGTGTTTGGCTCCCCCACCACTCGGGTGGTGTTTGGTTCGGTTAGTTGGCTGCCCACCCCACTTGGTGGCTCTGTCGGTTAGTTTGGCTACCCAACCCACTTGGTGGTGTTTGGCCCCCCGCATCCACTTGGTGGTGGTTGGCTGCCCACCCGACCGGGCTGCCCCCACTGACTTGATGGCTATGTCGGCTACCCATCCCACTTGGCGCAGGACTTGATCGCCGCTGTTGTCTCCCCTCACCCACTTGGTCGTGGTCGCGGTGGTCTAATCGATCAGCTTGGCTACCCCCACACCACTTGGTGGTGTTTGGCTGGGGAGTTGGCTGCCCACCCGACCGGGTGGTGTTTGGTTCGGTTAGTTGGCTGCCCACCCCACTTGGTCGCGGTCGCGGTGGTCGGATCGATCAGTTCTACCCACCCGAAGTTGGTGGTGTTTGGCCCCCACCGACTTGGTGGTCGCTGGCCGCCCACCCCACTCCGGTGGTGGTGTTTGGTTCGCTAGTTGGCTGCCCACCCACTTGGTAGTGGCTCCCCCATTTGACTTGGTGGTGTTTGGCTGCCCCCCCATTTGACTTGGTGGTGTTTGGCTGCCCACCCCACTCAGTGGTGTTTGGGTTTGGCTGCCCACCCCACTTGGATCGTGGTGTTTGGTCTCTCACCCACTTGGTTGGTTGGCTGCCCGATAGTCCACTTGGATCGCCCCCCTGGTGGGTCTCAACCCACTTGGTGGTGTTTGGCCCGATAGTCGGCTACCCAACCGACCGGGTGGTCGTGGTGCCCACCCACTCGGGTGGTGTTTGGTTCGTGGTTGGCTGCCCCACCCAACTTGGATCGCCCTCCTGGTCTCTCAACCCACTTGGTGACCTTTTGGCCCGCTTAGTCGGCTACCCAACCGACCGGGTGGTGTCGCGGTGCTTGGCTCTATGACATGGCTACCCCCCCAACTGGTGGTGTCGTGGACGCCCCCACCCAACTTGGTCGCGGTGTTTGGCTCGCCATCGCTGCCTCCACACCGACTTGGTGGTGGTTGCCTCGCCACCGACTCGGTGGTGTCCCGGGATCGCCGCTGTTGTTATTAGCTCCCCACCGACTTGGCGGCTTCCATCTCGTTAGTTGGCCCCCGCCCAAGTTGGTGGCATCCCCCGGGTTGCATTCTCTTTGGCTGGTCGCTTTGGATTGTCCTCCTTGGGCCCGTGAGTCACGCTTTGCCGCGACCAATCCCCGCCGGGCGCCTCCTCCCCCTGCATTCTCGCCAATGACGGGTGGCCTGACATGTTTGCACAGCCTTTGGTCACGCGTCAACCCCGTTTCCATGTGGTCTCCTCGCATTTGCCCCCACCTGGTCCTCGCTCATGGCGCTTATGACCGCCTCGGAGCCACCTTTTGTCGCCCCAAGCCCGAAGTTGACGGCCTCCCCCGCGCCAAGTCCGAGAACGGACGCCTACCACATTAGCACGGGTGTTGATGACATGGGGAGATGGTTACAACGCCGGCGCGACGCGCCTTTCACGCGTCCGACCCAAGATCGCCACGCAAGGCCGCGACGGAGCGGCACTTTGGTAGATGCGGGCGCCTTTACAGCCGCGTTTTTCACGCTTACGGGCTGATGGACGGGCGGCCGCCACATCACTACGGATCTTGAGACATTCCGATATGGTTTCCTTTGTCATATCCCCCAAGATTTGTTCACAAGAAGATCCGCGCTTTACGGTGCATGACCGCCAGAGCCACCGCTGCCGCTTCAAGCCCGAAGTTGGCGGCCTCCTCTTGCGCCACGCCTGATTACGGGCGGCCCGACACATCAGCATGAGTCTTCCAAGACATGGGAAGATGGTTACCACGCCCGCAACACGCCCTTTCACGCGGGCCGAACCCGCGATCGCCAAGCAGGACCGCACAGAGCGACACTTGGTAGATGCGGGCGCCTTTTTTTCGCGCACCTTTCTCGCATTGTGGCTGATCACGGAGGCCTGCCACATCACCACACGCCTTGAGGACATTAGGATATGGCTTCCATGCCATATCCCCGCGATTTGCCCCCGCCAGATATGCGCTTTTGCGGTGGACGGCCGCCCGAGCCACGGTTGCCGCCTTCAAGCCCGAAGTTGGCGGCCACCTCTTGCGCCCACGGTTGATAAGGGGCGGCCGCCACTTCGCACGGGCTTTTACAACAAGGAGAGATGGTTACCACGCCGGCAACGCGCCATTTCACGCGCTGCACCGCGATCGATCTTTCGGCAGGGCCGCATGGAGCCGCACTACTTGGTGGATGCGGGCGCCTTTAATGCATCTTCTTGCGCGACCGGCTGATAACGGGCGGCCTTCCACGCCACTACGGGTTCGATGGCATTCCGATATGGTTTCCATGTCATATCCCCGCGATATGCCCGCTAATCCTGTTTGTGGCTCATGACCGCCCCGAGCCATCGTTGACGCCTCAAGCCCGACTTGGCGGTTCTCATCTCGTGCCACGGCCGATAACAGCGGCTCGCCACATCATCCAGCGGACCTTTACGACAAGGGGAGATGGTTGGCGGTCGGCAACACGCAATTCCACGCGACGGACCCGCGACCCACCAAGCAAGACCGCACGGAGCGCACATGGTGGATGCGGCGGTCTTTTATCGCTTCTTCTCGCGGCCGAGGTTGATAACGGGCGGCCTTCCAGATGACTACGGCCTTGAGGACATTGCTCGCCTGGTTTTTGTCTAGGCTCCCCGCGATTTTTTTTCCGCCCGCCCGCTTTTTTTATGCATATGACCGCCCCGAGCCAACATTGCCGCCTAAAGCCTAAGTTGAGGGCCTCCTCCCCGCGCCACGGATGATAATGGTGCCCGACACATCAGCATCGGTCTTGGACAGCGCGGTCGACATGGTTTCCACGCCAGCAACGCTTCTTTGCTCGCGACGGACCGCCTGGGCGGTTCTAGGGTCTGCCGGCAAGACGCCGGGCTGATAACGGGGTACTTGGCTGATAACGGGGACTGACACGCCATCACGGGTCTTTGACCGGGCGCGCGCTGCTGGTTTCCACGCCAGCAACGCGCTCTTGCTCGCGCTGACCGCCTGGGGGGGCTATAGCGCTGCCGCCGCGACGCCGGGCTGATAACGGGGTACTTGGCTGATAACGGGGACTGACACGTCAGCACGGGCCTTGGACAGCGTGCCGAGATGGTTTCCACGCCAGCAACGCGCTCTCTTGCCCCTCGCGGACCGCCCGGGCGGCTCTAGGCGCCGCCAAGACGCCGGGCTGATAACGGGGTACTTGGCTGATAACGGGGACTGACACATCAGCACGGGCCTTGGACGGCGTGTCGGAGATGGTTTCCACGCCAGCAACGCGCTCTTGCTCGCGCGGACCGCCGGGGGCGGTTTCTAGGCCCGCCGCGCACGCCGGGCTGATAACGGGGTACTTGGCTGATAACGGGGGGTTGACACGCCAGCACGGGCCTTGGACGGCGTGCCGAGATGGTTTCCACGCCAGCAATGCGCCTCTGCCCGCCTGGTTTCGTGACTTGCTCGGCTGGCCGCCTGGGCGGTTTCTAGGCCCGCCGCAAGACGCCGGGCTGATAACGGGGTACTTTGGCTGATAATGGGGTTGACACGCCAGCACGCATCTTGGACGGCGTGCCGAGATGGTTTCCACGCCAGCAACGCGCCCTGCCCGCCTGGTTCGCGACTTGCTCAAGGCCGGGCCGCCCGGGCGTTTCTAGGCCCGCCGCGCATGCCTCGCTGATAACGGGGTTTTGGCTGATAACGGGGGCCTGACACGCCATCACGGGTCTTGATGGCGTGCCGAGATGGTTTCCACGCCAGCAACGCGCACTTGCCCTCGCCCGTCCCCCGCTTGCCTCGCGCGGGACGCCGGGCGTTTCTAGGCCCGCCGCTACCGCCATGGCTGATAACGGGGCTATGGCTGATAACGGGGACCTGACGCTGGCCAGCAGAGGCCCTGCGCGGACGGTCGGACGGCCTGCCACGCCCCCCACGACGACTTGGCGCCGCGATCGGAGGCGGCACTCCCCGCGGCAAACCGGACCGGGCGCGGCGCCTCGGGAGGGTCACGCCGCCTTTACGGGCGGGCGCCTGGCTGATAACGGGGTGCTGACAATAGGCGCCTATTTGGCGACGTGGAATGCCCGATTGGCGGGAGGCTGCCACCTATAAGCTTCTTTGCGCCTCTTCCTATCCATGCCGCCGCTCAGCTGCCCGAGCCTCCTTTATATGGGGGGCCCCTATTTTTGACATAAAAGTGTGGGGGCATTCACAAACCCCCGGGGATAGTGGAAGGGGGCAGTTTGCACTTGGTCTTGGGCTTAAGTCTTAGTACACAACGGGTCGACTTGGAAGCGGTTTGCTCACTGGTTTTGGCTACCCCACGGGGGTTGCTCTAGCCTTTGTGCACCTTAGTACTGGATCGCTTGGCTACCCAAAACGCACAAGCCAATGCGCGCCTCTTTCAGCTCTTGGATCCTTGCTGCCCGACTGGTTGGTTCCGTTGGTCGGTTTGGTTGGTCGGCTAGTCGGTTTGTTCCCTGTGAAGGCACCTCGGTTTTGGTCACCTCCGGTTGGTTTCGGCTGGGCACTTAGTAGAAAACCCACTTAAGATCCCAACTTGGGTTGGTCATGACTGGTCGGTTCCTTTCCTCGGTCAGTCCGGTTAGTCGGCTCCCTAACCGACCGGTTGGTTCCGCTGGTCGGTTTGGTTGGTCGGCTAGTCGGTTGGTTCCCCGTGAAGGCACCTCGGTTTTGGTCACCTCCCGGTTGGTTTCGGCTGGGCACTTAGTAGAAAACCCACTTAAGATCCCAACTTGGGTTGGTCATGACTGGTCGGTTACTTCCCTCGTCCCCCTCCTAGTAGTCGGCTCCCCTAACCCGACCGGTTGGTTCCGCTGGTCGGTCTGGTTGGTCGGCTAGTCGGTTGGTTCCCCGTGAAGGCACCTCGGTTTTGGTCACCTCCGGTTGGTTTCGGCTGGGCACTTAGTAGAAAACCCACTTAAGATCCCAACTTGGGTTGGTCATGACTGGTCGGTTATTTCCCTCGGTCCCTCCGGTTAGTCGGCTCCCCACCCGACCGGGTTGGTCCCGCTGGTCGGTCTGGTTGGTCGGCTAGTCGGTTTGTTCCCCGTGAAGGCACCTCGGTTTTGGTCACCTCCGGCTGGTTTCGGCTGGGCACTTAGTAGAAAACCCACTTAAGATCCCAACTTGGGTTGGTCATGACTGGTCGGTTACTTCCCTCGGTCAGTCCGATTAGTCGGCTACCCACCCGACCGGGTTGGTCCCCCCTTGGTCGGTCTGGTTGGTCGGCTAGTCGGTTGGTTCCCCGTGAAGGCACCTCGGTTTTGGTCACCTCCGGCTGGTTTCGGCTGGGCACTTAGTAGAAAACCCACTTAAGATCCCAACTTGGGTTGGTCATGACTGGTCGGTTATTTCCCTCTGGCCCCTCCGTTAGTCGGCTCCCCACCGACCGGGTTGGTTCCGCTGGTCGCTTTGGCTGGCTCCACCGGTTTGGTCACCTCTGGTTTCTTGGCTTGGTCATCTCGGTGACTGACTCAAGTTCCTCCTTGGGTTGTGCCCGGCTGGTTGGCTCCTTCCTTCGGCACGGTTGGTTGGCTCGGGTCTGTTGGCTCGCATTGTTGGTTGGTTGGTGGTGTGCACGCCGCGGTGAGGGAACGTTTGGCTGGTGGTTTGTCCCCGTTAGCCCAGGGCGGATAGCTGGTGCGACGGCAGATCGGCGCCGCTTAGCCTTGGCTAGTTGGGCTGGTTGTTGGTTTGAACTAAATGGCTGGTAGCTTCGCCGGTTGGTTCAAGGCTTTTGAGCTGGGATGCGCCATCGCCCGGCAGCAGTGATCTTAGCCGAGGGCTGGTCTGGCTGGTTACCGCTGGCGGGCTCGGTGATCACGATTTGCACTAATTGGTGGTTTTGCTTCCCAACCGGTTGCTCGGCTTCCCCTTTGTCTTGGCCATGGAGTCGCTCACACGGAGTCGAGGAGACATGGTGAACTACTTAAACGGTTTTGGGCAAGGTGGGTGGTCCTTGTCGGGTGGTGTTGGTCCTTGGCATTCGCTTTGGCTCGACGGGCCTTGGCGGCCCGACCAAGACTTTTAGCCGCGGAACATGGCCAACACTCTTGCTCGACTCGACGGCTACTCGGGACGGTTGTTGTTTGTTGGGTTGGTCTAGCCAGTTGGTGGCTTTCCTTCCCAAGCATGTAAGACGGGCTGGAGCTGGAATGGGTTGCTTGCCCTTGGTCGCTTTGGTTAATCGTCGGGCCCGTTATTCGACCCGCTTTGGCTTGTGGGATTTGTGCGTGTCTTCAGATTGAGTTGGAAGTTGGGAAGTGCATTTCACCTTGTTGTTGCGTGCTACAATGCGGGTCCTCGACTCAAGGCCGCCGTTTCGCCTCGCGTGTTCCAAAGGATTCGGTTCCTCGGGTTTGTGTGCCACACCGCTTGGTGCCCTCCCGTTGTTTCCGCCTGCCTTTGGTTGGCTTTTGGCGTGTTGGTTCCTCAATGTTGGAAATTCGCCTCGGTGTCCGACCTGCCTCCCCGGAAACGGGTTGGTCGGAAGGTTGCCAAGGCCTGCTGGGAATGTGATGTTGGTTTTGGGCTTGGCTCCATCGTGCCCTCCCTCTCGACCCGTCCGTTGGGTTGTCTTTGTGGTGGTGCCTTGCTTTTGTTTCCGCTTGCCCCATTGGGTCCCGCTTTGGCTCGCTCATGGCGGTTGTGGCCTCGCTCCGGATTGCCGGGCTCGTTGTGGTTGGTGGCCCCTGCTCTCGCCGCAATGCATAGGCCTTGGATGGTTGGAGATGTGCTTTTACCCTCTTTTTGTGTCGGAACGGCGGCGGAACCTCTTCCACCTACCATGCCTGGAGTTCCAGATGCACACAACAAGTTCGAGACGCTCAATGTTCGGCTCGACCTAGTCCTCATCATGTGTTCCCCGGCCTCCGGCTGGCCGTTTGGTGGGCTGGTTCCGTTCCATTCTTGGACACTCGGTTGGTGCCGGTGCATGTCCTTCTCTCCTCTGCCTTTCTTTTGTTGTTGGCGCGCCGCCGACCTCCCACTTCAAGTGTTGGTGCTGTGGCGACCATGCCTCCATCGCCTTGCCGCCGGCCCCTTTGGGAACGGGCGGAGTCGATGCTGATCGTTCCCTCTCGTTGTGCCCCTCCACCCGTGTGTGGGTGGATGGCTGTCCCTTTATGGAAGCTACCTGGTTGATCCCGCCAAGAGTCATATGCTTGTCTCAAAGATTAAGCCATGCATGTGTAAGTATAAGCTACCTTGTAATCGCGGAAACCGAATGGCTCATTAAATCGCTTATAGTTTATTTGATGGTATCTTACTACTCGGATAACCGTAGTAATTCTAGAGCTAATACGTGCACCAAGTCCCACCCATGGAAGGGATGCATTTATCGATAAAAGGCCGATGCAGTTTGCTCGCCACGCCGGTGACTCATGATAACTAGTCGAATCGCGACGGCCTTAGCCGGGCGATATTTCATTCAAATTTCTGCCCTATCAACTTTCGATGGTAGGATAGTGGCCTACCATGGTGGTGACGGGTGACGGGAATTAGGGTTCGAATTATTCAATTATCATGAAAAACCACATCCAAGGAATACAAATGTGTGTCATAGTGCTTCACGGGAGGTAGTGACAACCCCCCCTATACCGGCCCCTACAAGTCCTGGTAATTGAATGAATATCCTAAATACAACTAGGATCCATGGAGGGCTCCCCTAGTCCACAAACCAATACTAATAATTCCAGCTCCAAATAGACACATTTAAGTTGTTGCCTAATGGCCCAGTTGATCTCCAACGATGTCCTAAGACATCCAAACGGGCATTTCACCCTTCCAATGAAGACACAAATGGCCTTAAGGCCTCCAAATGGCTAAAAAGCCCAAACAAAAAAAAGTGCTCAACTACTGCCTATACCAAAAGATAGCATGGCACCTCGGATAGGACTAACCGGCCCCATCACAATGCCGACCGGAGTAATGAGACCTACCATCGATGGGGGGGGGCACAATTTCATTGTCGAGCTCTAAACTTGGATTTACTCAAATGGCCCTCATGGGAAAAGCATTTGCCCTCATGGCCTCCAATGAAGAATACCAAATGGCCTTAAGCCCCTCCAAATGGCTAAAAAGCCCAAATATGTACTCAAGTGGACCCCCAAAGACCTCATGAGAAATGTTTTGGGTTCTCCACATGGCCTCACGGCCTCCAATGTAGTGCTCCAAATGGCCATAAGGCCTCCAAATGGCTAAAAAGCTCAAATCTTAATTTGACTCAACAAATGACCCTCATGGCCCAAATACAGATTGAGGCCTCCACGACCTCCAATGATGTGCTCCAAATGGCCCTAAGGCCTCCAAATGGCTCAAAAGCCCAAACTTCGGCCAAAGTGCCACACGGCATCCCATGGCCCGAAGGCCCAAATCCTGCTCAGAAGGGCCTCAAGACACCTCACGTGTTGCCCAAATATTGCCAAAGAAGCTCCGAAATGACACATCACAAGTGTCGCCAAATACTACTCTCAAACCCCCCTGCTGGGAGAACAAAAACTGCAACTCAAAATCCAAATTCTAAATTCCAAAATCCAAATTGGAGCAATTCTCCTAGAATCCAAATGTGTTCACTTCTTCAAAGCACGCCCATGGGACTATGCTACCTCCCTTAAACCCCCCAAGCAGACCCACTGCCCTCCAATGGGGAGAAATTACGGGATAAAACCAACCATAGAAAGTAATGGGGAGACATTACAGCAAGGAGGACCAAGGAAGGCAGCCATCCCACTAACCTACTTGAAGAAATAAACTCAAACAAATAATAGAAGAATTCCATACCTCAGTTTTAGCCCATGAGACGACCCCAATGGTCATCAGCCACGTGTACAAGTCAAAGTCAAAGTCAAACGTCAAAGTCAAAGTCAAAGTCAGAGTCTGACCCGACCCCACTAAAAAGTAGGCGGGATTGCCAAATCAGATGTGACATGTCAGCCTTGTCATCATTGCCCTGACAGCACTGCCACCTTGCCATGTCATCCAGCTGACCATGACATGTTAAAACCAAAAAGCCCCAATCTAGCTGTTTTTTCCAAAAGTGCCCAACCGAACTCCAATTACTCCCATTTCAAGCTCAAAACTCCAAATCAAGATCCGGAAACTCCCTACATGGATCAGATCATCATTCCAAACCCAATGAACCAAAAATCCCCTTCCAATTTGCCCCAATTTTGGGCTGATCAGCAAAAGTTCAAAACAGTGGGAAACTTAAAATCTTCGATTATGAACTCCCTACTCAAAATTGGCTCATGAAACTTCTCATGTAGCCTAATAATCCAAATCCGACCATGAGAATGCCAAAAGCCCCATAAGTTCATCATATTTTGGGCTGAATTAGAAATCAAGATCTGCTATTCTTCCCCAAAATTCTGGACTGTTACAAAAAGAGTGAAGAATCCCAAATAATCTACTCATTTGGATGATCTAACCACTAAAGAACTTCACTCTAGATCTCTAACAACCAAAACTCATAACCCATTCAAGAAATAATCATCAAATAACAACAAACCAATCCTGTTTTTTCGAATTTGGACCTCTGTTTTTTTGAAAAATCAGCCCCAACTTCAAACTTCCATAACTAGAGCAAAACTTCACCAAATCCTTCAAGAAATGGCTCTTTAGATTGGTCTAGAGATGGGCCATCCAATGATATCTGCTGCAGGCCAAGGTCAGCCCCCAATTTGTCCAAAATCGAGCTAGAACATGGCTGGAAATCACCAAATAACAGTCCCAAGCAAGCCCCAAACTTCAATCTTCCATAACTAGAGCAAAACTTCACCAAATCCTTCAAGGGATGGCTCTCTAGATCGGTCTAGAGATGAGCCATCCAATGATATCTGCTGCAGGCCAAGATCAGCCCCAAATTTGTCCAAAATCGAGCTAGAACATGGCTGGAAATCACCAAATAACAGTCCCAAGCAAGCCCCAAACTTCAATCTTCCATAACTAGAGCAAAACTTCACCAAATCCTTCAAGGGATGGCTCTCTACATCGGTCTAGAGATGAGCCATCCAATGATATCTGCTGCAGGCCAAGATCAGCCCCAAATTTGTCCAAAATCGAGCTAGAACATGGCTGGAAATCACCCAAAAACAGTCCCAAACAACCCCCAAACTTCAAACTTCCATAACTAGAGCAAAACTTCACCAAATCCATCAAGAGATGGCTTTCTCCAGATCGGCCTGAAGATGGACCATCCAATGGTGGCTGTTGCAGGCCAAGATCATACCTAAATTTGGCCCAAATCGAGCTGAAACATGGCTGAAAAGCACAAAAAACAGTCCCCAACAGGCCCAAAACTTCAAAACTTCATAACTAGAGCAAATCTTTGTCAAATCCATCAAGGGATGGCTCTCTAGAACGGTCTAGAGAAGGCGCATCCAATGGTGGTTGCTGCTGGCCAAGATCAGCCCCAAAACTCCCACGGATCGACCTAGAACAAGGCTGGAAAAGCACAAAACAGAGTTGAAGGGCGTGAAGGGCTGTGAAGGGCGCGCCCTTCCAGCGCCCTTCAAGCGCCCTCCCCCCGATTCGGGGAGGGGAATGGGGAATTAGGGTTCGATGTGGTGGGAATTTGGGAATTAGGGTTCGATATGGGGTGTGGAGTCATAAAGAGCCCAAAATATACTAGCATATGCCCCTGAGTTGACTGACAGATATACATGAAGCATCAGGTAGCGGCACACCTAAGTCAATAAACCAAGGAAGGGCACTCCGTGCAATCAAGGGGAAGAACATCGACGCCGGGAGCTAATCTACGCCGACACCCGAAATCGGTTTTTGCTCGACCGAGGAGCACCCACAAGCCAAACAATGCAACGGGGGCCAACATACGGGGATTGAGAGGAACGCCGACGCCATGCGGCTAATCCACGCCCCACACCATGTGCAAGCACCAAACGGGAGTGGGGAGAGGGAACCGATGGGGATTCACGGAAAACTCTTGGAGAGGGTTACAAGATAAAGCCATACAACGCCATAGACTCACCCCCCAAAAGGATCCATCATACCCTAAGAAATCATAACCAAACTCGCACTCGCAAAACCAAGACCAAACGGGGACCGACTGGGAACTCAGATGCTAGATGGGTCAAAGATGTAATCATACTCTAACCATATCGACCCCTAATGGTCCCAAACTTCCCGAACCTGGGAGGTCAAAAGGGAAGTGGGACCTTCTCCCTTTGATCGCTAAGAAGCCACACTCTAGTCCAAAGGCGCCAATATGCCTCCCATTTTTCTCTCGATGAGGGAAGGGCGACTATGTTAAGGTGTGGAAAGACGTCACCAAACTATATGACCCGGGAAAGAAGACCACTTTGCCCCTCCTCCCTTAAGGATGAGGGGCTACCATGTTAAGGCACTTAAAAGCTTGTACTACCACTGATAACTTTTTTTTTTTTTTTTTTTTTTTTTTTTTCCTTTTCCCTTTGCCCCCTGCTAAAGCCCTTGCCCTCTAATGCCATGCATGACACATGTACGGAAAGGAAAAGGACACAAGGTACAAAAGGGAGGTGCGGGGATTCATACCTCCAACACCCCCCAAATACATCGTGGGACCCACACAAAGCATGGGCCAATAGTGGGAAAAAATGTGAAAATATACCCCATATGGGGTGACAATGGAAAACACCCTTCCCAAGGGGGGCAAAGAAAATACTAGTCCACCATACAATTTTTTTTTTTTTTTTTTTTTTTTTTTCCCTTTTTTTTTTTTTTCCTTGACCCCCTCTAAAGCCCTTGCCCTCTAATGCCATGCATGACACATGTACGGGAAGGAAAAAGGACACAAGATCCCACAAAAGGGAGGTGCGGGGATTCATACCTCCAACACCCCCAAATACATCGTGGGACCCACACAAAGCATGGGCCAATAGTGGGAAAAAAATGTGAAAATATACCCCATATGGGGTGACAATGGAAAAAACCCCTTAAGATCCCGGAGGGGCAAAGAAAATACTAGTCCACCATACAATTTTTTTTTTTTTTTTCCCCCCTATGGGAGGGGCTAAAGCCTGGTTGGTGCCCTCTAATGAAGGCACCTCGGTTTTGCATGACACATGGCACTTAGGAAAAGGAAAAGGAACTTGTACAAAAAGGGAGGTGGGGGGATTCATACCTCCAACACCCCCAAATACATCGTGGGACCGGGTTCACAAAGCATGGGCATGGGCCAATAGTGGGAAAAATGTGAAAATATACCCCATATGGGGTGACAATGGGAAACACCCTTCCCAAGGGGGCAAAGAAAATACTAGTCCACCATACAATTTTTTTTTTTTTTTTTTTTTTTTTCCTTGACCCCTCTGGTCTAAAGCCCTTGCCCTCGGCTAATGCCATGTTTTGTCACACATGCTGGGAACTTAAAAGAAACACTTAAGATCCCAAAAAGGGAGGTGACTGGGGATTCATACCTCCAACCCCCCCAAATACATCGTGGGACCCACAAAGCATGGTTGGCCAATAGTGGGAAAAAATGTGAAAATATACCCCATATGGGGTGACAATGGGAAACACCTGGCTTGGGGGGCAAAGAAAATACTAGTCCACCATACAATTTTTTTTTTTTTTTTTTTTTTTTTTTGGTTTCACCCATTGTTGGTAGGTTGCCCCACCTGGACGCCACGTGAGGGGACCCCTTGGCCACGTGTCCCCATAAGCTCAAGATAGGTGGGGCCAACAAGAAAACCACACCTTGGCGTGGCACCAATAAAACCACACATGTGGTAACCACCCCACATGTGGCTTTGACCAAAGGTCTTTATCAAATGGGAACACAAATGGGGGTTTGAACCGCCCCCATTATGACAACAACTCTTTATCATTAGTACCTTATGCCAAATTGACAAGGGTACCTTTTCGAAAAATCCCCCAATCTTGGTTGTTTGCCATATATTGTAGCTGCATCCCCAAGTTCTTCAATGTTTCCCCAAATTTGGAGGATCATCCCTATTGATTCCATCTTCAATTTTCCATGACCGGATCAGCCATGAATTAGCCGAGATTGTTCCCCCAAAAGCCCTGGTCAAAATGAGCCTCTAGTGGGCTCAATTAGCATTCTGATCAAGGCTTTTTGAAAAACAGTCCCAAATCCGAGCCAAATCTTCTAATTGATCCCCTTAATCTTCGAATTTACTTTTTTTTTCATCCACATGGGTGGATCGGTGTTGCAATACTGCCCATGAGGAAAGCCCCATCAAATTGTTCATTGTCTGAGCTAGATTGAAGATTTTGCCCTGTTTTTTGCCAAAGAACACCAAGAACCGACCCATGTTTTCTAATTGACCCACTTGGCCTTTGAATTAGCTTTCCAATTCTTCTCCCACATGGTCGGATTAGTACTACAATACTTGCCCACATGGAAAGCCCCATCAGATTTCACATAGTTTGGGCTGACTTGAAGAATTATCCTGGATTTCTATCAAGAACACCAAGAACCTGTTACAGACCTGTTTATTCACTTGATTTGGGTCTTCCTTCCGGAATTATACCCCTATTGTTGCCTCCTATGCTCGGATTTGATGCCCACACACATACAATTCGAAAGCCCCTTCAATTTGTCACTTAATTGGGCTTGATTAGACAAATGGGCCTTTTGCCCCAAGCCCAAGAGCCCGAACTGCCATATCTCCCTAATACCGGAGTTTTTTTGTGATTTCTTCAAGATGGTCTCAATGTGCTTGAACTTGGTTATTTGATCGGGTCTAAGCATCCCCTGTACCAAAAGCCCCTTCAAATTTGGCTAGATATGGGCTCAATCAAGGAGATGTGCTTTTCAATGATTTCTCCAAGAACTCCTTGCCCCTTCTTCGATTTTTACCACGTAAATGGGCAGCCCCACAACAAGTTCCAATCTCGATTTTGGTACTTCTTTCCATGAAGTCAGCTGCTACCTACCTCCAAATCGACCCCATGGTTCCATTTTTGCCACCTTAAGTCTCTAGATCCACTAAAAAATCTCTCCAAAGGAAACAATATTACTGGGTAAAACCAACCTTTGAGAGAGGAGAGACTCTAGGACCAAATTTCAGCAAGAATAGAGAGGAAACTTGAAGCTATGTCATCATCTATTCATTATGGAAGCTACCAAGGAAGTCCATAAGCCTTGCATGTGTAAGTATAAGCTAATCTAGACCTCTTCCTTATAGTTTATTTGATGGTATCTTACTACTTGGATAACCGTCACGAGTAATTCTAGAGCTAATCGGGGCACCAAGTCAATAACGGTCCCCCATGGAAGGGATGCATTTATCGATCAAAAAAGGCCGATGCAGTATTGATGGTGCATCCTTTGGTGACTCATGATAACTTGAAATGAGAATCGACCAAGAACGGCCTTTAGCACCCGCGATATTTCATTCAAATTTCTGCCCTATCAACTTTCGATGGTAGGATAGTGGCCTACCATGGTGGTGACGGGTGACGGGGAATTAGGGTTCGATTCCGAGAGGGAGCCCGAGAGACGGCTACCACATCCAAGGAAGGCAAAGCAGCGCCAAGAATTACCCAATCCCGATACGGGAGGTAGTGACAATAAATAACAATACCGGGCTTCTACAAGTCTGGTAATTGGAATGAGTACAATCTAAATCCCTTTAACGAGGATCCATTGAGGGCAAGTCCGGTGCCAAAGAGCCAGTGTAATTCCAGCCCAATAGCGTGATATATTTAAGTTGTTGCGCTTAAAAAGCTCAGAGTTGATCTCGGGTGGGATGCACGGTCCGCCCGGGGGTGTGCAACGGGCATTTCACCCTTCTAGTTGGGACGCTTTGTCCTGGCCTTAATTATTGGGACGCGAGCCGCCGGCGCCTGTTACTTTTGAAAAATTAGAGTGCTCAAAGCAGGCCTATGCTCAATATGTTAGCATGGAATAACGCGGATAGGACCCCGTCCTTTTCCGCTGGTCTTCGGACCGAGTAATGATTAATAGGGACAGTTGGGGGCATTCGATTTCATTGTCGAGGTGAAATTCTTGGATTTATGAAAGACTAACCATCGCGAAAAGCATTTGCCAAGGATGTTTTCATTAATCAAGAACGAAAAGTTGGGGGCTCAAGACGATCGAGATACCGCCCTAGTCTCAACCATAAACGATGCCGACTAGGGATCGGGCGGATGTTGTTTCTGATGACTCCGCCAAAGACCTCATGAGAAATCAAAGTTTTTGGGTTCCGGGGAGTATGGTGGTCGCAAGGCTGAAACTTAAAGGAATTGACGGAAGGGCACCACTAGAGTGGAGCCTCCGGGCTTAATTTGACTCAACACGGGAAACTTACCAGTCCCAGACATAGTAAGGATTGACAGATTGAGAGCTCTTTCTTGATTCTATGGGTGGTGGTGCATGGCCGCTCTTAGTTGGTGGAGTGATTTGTCCGGTTAATTCCGATAACTAACGAGACCTCAGCACCGCTAACTAGCTACGCCAAGGTCTTCCTTTGCGCCAGCTTCTTAGAGGGACTATTCGCCTAGCGGATGGAAGTTTGAGGCAATAACAGTCCTGCGGATGCCCTTAGATGTTTCGGGGGGCGACGCGACGCTACAATCGATGAATTTAACGAGTGCATGCCCCGGGCCGATAGGCTCGGGCAATCTTTTGAAATTTCATCGTGATGGGGATAGATCATTGCAATTATTGATCTTCAACGAGGAATTCCTAGTAAGCGAAGTCATCAGCTCGCTGACTACGCCCCCGCCGCCTTTGTACACACCGCCCGCCGCTCCTACCCATTGAATGGTCCGTGAAGTGTTCGGATTGCCTCGACGCTATGGCGTCGCTGCAGTGACGAGGTGAGAAGTTCATTGAACCTTATCATTTAGAGGAAGGAGAAGTCGAACAAGGTTTCCGTGAGGTGAACCCGCGGAAGGATCATTGACACACGCCCCGCAAACCGCTGAACCGCTTCCTTGTCCTCGAGGGGCCACACCGAGGTGTGGCTGCTCGCGCGCCATGGCTCCCCTAAACTCTCGGTTACCTTTTGCGAGGCACCAAGGGGTGGCGCCGGGGCGGGCTCTTTGCCGGTGCCGCCCCACACGCCGGGCGCTGTGGATTGGGCAAGTGTTCCTCCTCCCCCGCCTCTCGGGGCTCGGGTGCCATTTGCATTGGCGCTTCGGGAACCTTATGTGTCTTGGATGGTGAGCTACTCGATTGGGGTCTTCCCGCCGCCCGCGACCGGATAGCTTAAATGATGGATAGTACCACTCTCAAGAACGGATATCTTGGCTCTTGCCACGATGAAGAACGCAAATAAAATGCGATACGCGGATGTGAATTGCAGAACTCCGCGGAATCATTGAATCTTTGAACGCAACTTGCGCCCGGGCTTGTCCGAGGGCATGTCCGGCTGAGCGCCTAATCGCCCCTCTCGCGCCGACCGAATGCGAAGCGCAAATTGGCCGCCCATGGCAAGCACGCGGGTCGGCTGGAGTGCATAGGGAGGACGCCGCGACTCTAAATGCGCCGCGGATCGGGCGGGTTGGTTCGGGTTATCGCTTGCTTCCCGGCCGCGGCTGGTCCTAGGCGGTGCCCCCCACCGCCAACATGTTGCTCGCCGCTAAGGTGTCGGCTGGTTCCCTTGTGTGGCCACTACCCAAGAGACCTCAGATCAGGCAAGGCTACCCGCCGAGTTTAAGCATATCATTGCCGGAGGAAAAGAAACCAACAGGGATTTCCCTAGTAGTAACGGCGAAGCGAACCGGAAGGTGCCCGATTGAGAATCGGGCGCTTTTTATGCGCTATGTAATTGTAGTTCAGAAGCGCCCCCGGGGCGGACCGGACCGGTCGAGGTTCCCCGGAAGTGGACGCCCGAGAGGGTGAGAGCCCCGCCGCCGCCCGGACCCCGTTGTTCCACGCAGGCGCCTCCACGTCGGGCTGTTTGGGAATGCAGCCTTAAGTGGGTGGTAAATTCCATCCAAGGCTAAATATTGGCAAGAGACCGATAGCTTAACAAGTACCGCGAGGGAAAGGTGAAAAGGACTTTGAAAAGAGAGTTAAAAAGTGCTTGAAATTGCTGGGAGGGAAGCTTAATGGAGGTTGCTGGTGCGCCCGGTTGGGCGCGGAACGGCCTCGGCTGGTCTGCCCGGTCAACGGGTGCCGCCAACGCTGGTCTGGCCTCATGGGATAAAGAGGGACCATGTGACCCGACGATGCCGTAGGGCGGGCTTGGGCTTGGGGCGACGCCACATTGGCGGGCTAGCATGCACCCGCGGCGCCCGGACGCTGGCTTGTGGGGCTTTCCATTCACCCGCCTTGAAACACGGACCAAGGAGTCTAACATGCGGCGAAGTTGGTGGGTTCAAAACCCGCCTTGGCTTAAAGGAAACTGATGCGTGGGAGCCCCGTTGTCGGGTGCACCATGCGCCACCATGATCTTCTCGCGGAAAGGTTTGAGTGTGAGAGCATTCGCTGGGGACCCCAAAGATGGTGAACTATGCCCGAAGCAGGGCGGCCGAGGAAACTCGTGGTGGAGGCTCAGAGCGACACCGACGCGGCAAATCGCTCGCCGACTTGGGTATAGGGGCGAAGACTAATCGAACCATCTAGTAGCTGGTTCCCTCCCGGTTTCCCTCGTGATAGCCGGAGCTCGCTCAAAGTTTTATCGGGTAAAGCTTAATGATTAGAGGCATCGGGGAGAAACTCCCCCCGACCTATTCTCAAACTTTAAATAGGTAAGGCCGGGTTGCTCCATTGAACCCCCGCCCCGGAATTGAGCCCAAGTGGGCCATTTTGGTAAGCAGAATCGGGCGGCGCGGGATGAACCGAAAAGCCGGGTTACGGTGCCCGCGCGCGCGCTTAACCTAGATCCCACAAAGGGTGTTGATTGATTAAGACAGCAGGACGGTGGTCATGGAAGTAAACCGCTTAAGGAGTGTGTAACAACTCACCCGCCAATCAACTAGCCCCCCGAAATGGATGGAAGCGCCGCCGCCTATACCCCCGCCGCCGGGCAAGCGCGAGGCCTCGATGAGTAGGAGGGGGCGGGTGTCGTGGAGCAGCCCGGCGGAGCCCGAGTGGAACGGCACCCCCGCAGATCTTGGTGGTAGTAGCAAGTATTCAAATGAGAACTTTGAAGACTGAAGTGGAGAAAGGTTCCATGTGAACAGCAATTGGACATGGGTTAGTCGATCCTAAGAGATGGGGCAATCTCAGGTGAATGGCTTAATTTGGCGCCGCCGACGAAAAGGGAATCGGGTCAATAGTCCCCCAACCGACGGGCAGTGGACGGTAACGCTTATAATCCGAGACGCCGGGCGGGGCCCCGGAAGAGTTCTTTTTTTTAACGGTCCGATGACCCTGAAATCGGTTTGCCCGAGATAGGGCCTTGTGGTCGCAAAGCACCGCGACGCCTTTGCGGTGTCCGGCGGCGCTCCGGGCGCCCATGAAAATCCGGAGGAGCGATTGCCGAGCACGCCCGGCCGCATTCATAACCGCATCAGGTCTCCAAGGTGAGCAGCCTCTAGTCGATGGAACAATGTAGGTAAGGGAAGTCGGCAAAATGGATCCGTGAACTTCGGGAAAAGGATTGGCTCGAGGGCTGGGCTAGGGGGTCTCGCGGCTTGACCCCGAGGGTCGTTGGCGGTCCGCCCGAAGCTGCCCCCCAGGGCGGGCGAGGGGGCCCTCGCGCCGACCGGGCGACGGACGAGAATGCATCCCCTCGGGGTGCTCTCCCTAGGCGGCTTAACAGTCATCTCAGAACCGAACGGACAAGGGGAACTGATCGCTTAATTAAAACAAAGCATTGCGATGGTCCCCGCGGATGTTGACGCAATGTGATTTTGCCCCGCCTGCTCAATGTCAAAGTGAAGAAATTCAACCAAGCGCTGGTAAACGGGCGGGAGTAACTATGACTCTCTTAAGGTAGCCAAATGCCTCGCCATCTAATTAGTGACGCGATGAATGGATTAACGAGATTCCCACCGTCCCTATCTACTATCTAGCTTAAAACCACAGCCAAGGGAACGGGCTTGGAAAAAAAAATCAGGGGAAAGAAGACCCCGTTGAGCTTGACTCTAGTCCCGCTTTGTGAAATGACTTGAGAGGTGTAGGATATGGGAGCCCTCGGCGCAAGTGAAATACCACTACTTTTAACGTTATTTTACTTATCCGAGGAGGTGGAGGCGGGCCCGCCCCCGCTTCTAGTCTTAAGGTCCGCTATGCGGTCCGATCCAGCGGAAGACATTGTCGTGGGGAGTTTGGCTGGGGGGGCACATCTGTTAAAAGATAACGCAGTGTCCTAAGATGAGCTCAACGAGAACAGAAATCTCGCGGTGGAACAAAAGGGTAAAAGCTCATTTGATTTTGATCTTCAAGACGGATACAAACCGCGGAAAGCATGGCCTATCGATCCTTTAGTTATTCGGAATTTGAAGCTAGAGGTGTCGTAAAAGTTACCATTGTGGATAATCGGGCTTGTGGCAGCCAAGCCGCTCATAGCGACGACGTTGCTTTTTGATCCTTCGATGTCGGCTCTTCCTATCATTGTGAAGCAGAATTCACCAAGTGTTGGATTGTTCACCCACCAATAGGGAACGGAGCTGGGTTTAGACCCGCCGGAGAGAAAGTTAGTTTTACCCTACCGATGCACCGCGGCCGCAATAGTAATCCAACTTAGTACGAGAGGAACCGCTGATTCGCGATACTTGGTCATTGGCGCTTTGGTTGAAAAGCCGCTGGCGCGCGGGTTACCATGCGTAGGGATTATGACTGAACGCTTCTAAGTCAGAATCCATGCTAGATGCGGCGCCTTTACCTCCTCGGTTGTGTGACCGACCATCACCGTTAGGGGTGCCTTGTGTGCCCCCGAGAGCCCGTGGTCGAGGGATGCCTCCTCTCGTCCCCAAGAGGATGAGGGGGGTCGCCTTTGTAGGATAATTCCAAACGGCCGGGGGAGATAGATCCTATGCATTTAATTTAAATTAAGACGGGTATCGGCGGCGCTGAAGAGTAGCCTTGCCGCCACGATCCGCTGAGGTTCGGCCTCTTGTCTTTGCGATTTGTCCCTCTCCTCCTCCCTAGGTATGTGGGGAGGGTTACGCCATGGCACTTGGTCATTTATTTCTCCAAGTGCTAGGGAGGGTTGCAAGCCAACACTTCCTCCAAGCATGGCCGATCAAGTGGAGGAACCCAACACTTGGTCATTTTTTCTCCACCCGAGCTGCGGGGGGAGGGTTACCGTGGCACTTGGTCATTTTTTCTCCCAAGTCCTAGGGAGGGTTGCAAGACACCGGCACTTAGAGGTTCCTTCTTCCAAGCCGCGCCGAGGGGGATAACCAGACTTGGTGGTGTTGGGTTTGTTAATTGGCCACCATGCCGGACTTGGTGGTGTCGCTTTGGTTGGCTACGCTATTGGCAGCCCCCACCGCTTGGTGGTGTTTGGTTTGGTTACTTGGCCCCCATGCCGGAGTTGGTGGTGTCGCGGTGGTTGGCTCTGGTTGGTTGGCGGCCCACCCAGCTTGGTGGCTTTGTGGCTCGAAGTTAGTTGCTCGCCGCTGTCCCGCTCGGTGGCGGTTGGCTCCCCCACCCCACTCGGTGGCGTTTGGCTGCCCACCAGACTTGGTGGTGGTGTTTGGTTGGTTAGTTGTTGGCTGCCCCCCCGACTTGATGGCTGGCCGGCTACCCATCCCACTTTGGCGAGGACTTGATCGCCGCTGTTGTCTCCCCCACCTGACTTGGTCGCGGTCGCCTGGTCGGATCGATCAGTTTGGCACCAACCACTTGGTGGTGTTGGCTTCCCACCCCGCCCGGGTGGTGTTCGGTTCGGTTAGTTGGCTGCCCACCCACTTGGTCGCGGTCGGGTGGTGGTCGATCGACTGTTTGGCTACCCCCCCCACTTGGTGGTGTTTTGCCCCCCCCGCTTGGTGGTGGTCGGCCGCCGCCCCACTCGGGTGGTCTTTGGTTCGGGTTGGTTGGCTGCCCACCCCGACTTTGGTGGCTGGTCGGTTAGTTTGGCTACCCAACCACTTGGTGGTGTTTGGCCCCCCACACCACTTGGTGGTGGTTGGCCCCACACCACTACCCGGGTGGTGGTTGGCTACCCATCCCACTTGGTCGGGTCTTTGGCCAGCCGCCGCTGGCTTCCCACCCACTTGGTTGTGTTTGGCTGCCCACCCCACTCGGGTGGTGTTTGGTTCGGTTAGTTGGCTGCCCACCCCACTTGGTGGCTCGGGTTAGTTTGGCTACCCAACCCATTTGGTGGTGTTTGGCCCCCCACACCCACTTGGTGGTGGTTGGCCCCCACACCACTCGGGTGGTGGTTGGCTACCCATCCCACTTGGTCGGGTCTTTGGCCAGCCGCCGCTGGCTTCCCCCACCACTTTGGTCTTTGGCTGCCCACCACTCGGGTGGTGGTGTTTTTGGCTGCCCCCCCCACCGGGTGGTGTTTGGTTGGTTAGTTGGCTGCCCACCACTGGTGGTGTTTGGTTCGGTTAGTTGGCTGCCCACCCACTTGGTGGCTGCCCTGGTGGTTAGTTTGGCTACCCAACCCACTTGGTGGTGTTTGGCCCCCACACACCCACTTGGTGGTGGTTGGCTGCTCACACCACTTGGTGGTGGTTTTGGCTGGCCATCCAACTTGGTGGTGTTTGGCTACCCATCCAACTTGGTCGGGGTCTTTGGGCTGCTGTTGGCTTCCCCACCCCACTTGGTTGGTTGTGTTTGGCCCCCCACCACCGGGTGGTGTTTGGTTCGGTTAGTTGGCTGCCCACCCGACTTGGTGGCTCTGGTCGGGTTAGTTTGGCTACCCAACCACTTGGTGGTGTTTGGCCCCCGCACATCACTTGGTGGTGGTTGGCTGCCCACCCGACCGGGCTGCCCACTGACTTGATGGCTATGTCGGCTACCCATCCCACTTGGCGAGGACTTGATCGCCGTTGTTGTCTCCTCACCCGACTTGGTGGTCGGTCGGTGGTCTAATCGATCAGCTTGGCTACCCACACCACTTGGTGGTGTTTGGCTGGGTGAGTTGGCTGCCCACCCGACCGGGTGGTGTTTGGTTTGGTTAGTTGGTTGGCTGCCCACCGACTTGGTCGCGGTCGCGGTGGTCGGATCGATCAGTTCTACCCACCCACCCGAAGTTGGTGGTGTTTGGCCCCCACCGACTTGGTGGTCGCTGGCTGCCCACCCCACTCGGGTGGTGTTTGGTTCGGCTAGTTGGCTGCCCACGACTTGGTGGCTCTGGCGGGTTAGTTTGGCTCCCCCATTTGACTTGGTGGTGGTTGGCTGCCCACCCCACTCGGGTGGTGTTTGGCTGCCCACCCCACACGGGTGGTGTTTGGTTCGGTTAGTTGGCTGCCCACCCCACTTGGATCGCCCTCCTGGTCTCTCAACCGACTTGGTGGTGTTTGGCCCGATAGTCGGCTACCCAACCGACCGGGTGGTCGTGGTGCCCACCCGGGTGGTGGTGTTTGGCCCGATAGTCGGCCCAACCGACGGGTGGTGGTGCCCACCCCGACTCGGGTGGTGTTTGGTTCGTTGGTTGGCTGCCCACCCAACTTGGATCGCCCTCCTGGTCTCTCAACCACTTGGTGACCTTTTGGCTCCGCTTAGTCGGCTACCCAACCGACCGGGTGGTGTCGTGGTGCTTGGCTCTATGACATGGCTACCCACCAACTGGTGGTGTCGTGGATCGCCCCCACCCAACTTGGTCGGTGTTTGGCTCGCCATCGCTGCCTCCACACCGACTTGGTGGTGGTTGCCTCGCCACCGACTCCGGTGGTGTCCCGGGATCGCCAAGTTGTTATTAGCCCCCACCGACTTGGCGGCTTCCATCTCGTTAGTTGGCTCCCGCCCCTGTTGGTGGCATCCCCGGTTGCATTCTCTTTGGCTGGTCGCTTTGGATTGTCCTCCTTGGGCCCAGAGTCACAGCTTTGCCGCGACCAATCCCCGCCCGGCGCCTCCTCCCGCACTCCCCGCCAATGACGGGTGGGCCTGACATGTTTGCACAGCCTTTGGTCACGCGTCGACCCGGTTTCCATGTGGTCTCCTCGCGATTTGCCCCCACCTGGTCCTCGCTCATGGCGCTTATGACCGCCGGAGCCACCTTTTGTCGCCCCAAGCCCGAAGTTGACGGTTTCTCCCCGCGCCAAGTCCGAGAACGGACGCCTACCACATTAGCACGGGTGTTGATGACATGGGGAGATGGTTACAACGCCGGGCGACACGCCTTTCTTTTCACGCCGCCCGACCCAAGATCGGCCACGCAAGGCCGCACGGAGCGGCACTTGGTAGATGCGGGCGCCTTTACAGCTTTTTTTCACGCTTACGGTTGATGGACGGGCGGCCCGCCACATCACTACGGATCTTGAGACATTCCGATATGGTTTCCTTTGTCATATCCCCGCATTTGTTCACAAGAAGATCCGCTTTTACGGTGCATGACCGCCAGAGCCACCGCTGCCGCTTCAAGCCCGAAGTTGGCGGCCTCCTCTTGCGCCACGCCTGATTACGGGCGGCCTGACACATCAGCATGAGTCTTCCAAGACATGGGAAGATGGTTACCACGCCCGCAACACGCCCTTTCACGCCGAACCCGCGATCGCCAAGCAGACCGCATTGAGAGCGACACTTGGTAGATGCGGGCCTTTTTCGCACCTTTCTCGCATTGTGGCTGATCACGGAGGCCTGCCACATCACCACACGCCTTGAGGACATTAGGATATGGCTTCCATGCCATATCCCCGCGATTTGCCCCCGCCAGATATATGCGCTTATGTGGGACGGCCGCCCGAGCCACGGTTGCCGCTTCAAGCCCGAAGTTGGCGGCCACCTCTTTGCGCCACGGTTGATAAGGGGCGGCCCGCCACTTCGCACGGGCCTTTTACAACAAGGAGAGATGGTTACCACGCCGGCAACGCCGCCATTTCACGCTGCACCGCGATCGATTTCGGCAGGGCCGCATGGAGCGCACTACTTGGTGGATGGCGCCTTTAATGCATCTTCTTTGCGCGACCGGGCTGATAACGGGCGGCCTTCCACGCCACTACGGGTTCTCGATGGCATTCCGATATGGTTTCCATGTCATATCCCCGCGATATGCCCCGCTAACCCTGTTTGTGGCTCATGACCGCCCGAGAGCCATCGTTGACGCTTCAAGCCCGACTTGGCGGTCTCATCGCGTACACGGCCGATAACAGCGGCCCGCCACATCAGCAGTGACCTTTTACGACAAGGGGAGATGGTTGGCGGTCGGCAACACGCAATTCCACGCGACGGACCCGCGACCGACCAAGCAAGACCGCACGGAGCGCACATGGTGGATGCGGGCGGTCTTTATCGCTTCTTTCTCGGCCGAGGTTGATAACGGGCGGCCTTCCAGATGACTACGGCCTTGAGGACATTGCTCGCCTGGTTTTTGTCTAGGCTCCCCGCATTTTTTTTTTCCGCCGCCCGCTTTTTATGCATATGACCGCCCGGAGCCAACATTGCCGCCTAAAGCCTAAGTTGAGGGCCTCCTCCCCCGCCACGGATGATAATGGGTGCCCGACACACATCAGCATCGGTCTTGACAGCGCGTCGACATGGTTTCCACGCCAGCAACGCTTTGCTCGCGCCGGACCGCCGGGGCGGTTTCTAGGCGCCGCAAGACGACCGGGCTGATAACGGGGTACTTTGGCTGATAACGGGGACTGACACGCCATCACGGGTCTTGGACGGGCGTGCTGCTGGTTTCCACGCCAGCAACGCGCTCTTTGCTCAAGGCTGACCGCCTGGCGGGCTATATAGGCGCTGCGCGCGACGACGCCGCTGATAACGGGGTACTTGGCTGATAACGGGGACTGACACGTCAGCACGGGCCTTGGACAGCAGCGTGTCGAGATGGTTTCCACGCCAGCAACGCGCGCTCTTGCCCTCGCCGGACCGGGGGGGCGGCTCTAGGCGCCGCCGCGCGACGCCGGGCTGATAACGGGGTACTTGGCTGATAACGGGGGGACTGACACATCAGCACGGGCCTTGGACGGCGGCCGAGATGGTTTCCACGCCAGCAACGCGCTTGCTCTCGCGCGGACCGCCCGGGCGGTTTCTAGGCCCGCGCACGACGCCGGGCTGATAACGGGGTACTTGGCTGATAACGGGGGCTGACACGCCAGCACGGGCCTTGGACGGCGCGGCCGAGATGGTTTCCACGCCAGCAACGCGCTGCCTGCCCGCTTCGGGTTCGTGACTTTGCTCGCTCGCTGGCCGCCCGGGCGGCTCTAGGCCCGCCGCCACGACCGGGCTGATAACGGGGTACTTGGCTGATAATGGGGTTGACACGCCAGCACGCATCTTGGACGGCGTGTCGAGATGGTTTCCACGCCAGCAATGCGCCCCGCCCGCTTGGTTCGTGACTTGCTCAAGGCGGGCCGCCGGGCGGCTCTAGGCCCGCCGCGCATGCCTCGCTGATAACGGGGTTTTGGCTGATAACGGGGGCCTGACACGTCATCACGGGTCTTGATGGCGCGCCGAGATGGTTTCCACGCCAGCAACGCGCACTTGCCCTCGCCGTCCCCCCGCTTTGCCTCGCTGGATGGGCCCGGGCGTTTCTAGGCCCGCCGCTACCGCCATGGCTGATAACGGGGCTATGGCTGATAACGGGGACCTGACGCGCCAGCAGAGGCCCTGCGTGACGGACGGTCGGACGGCCTGCCACGCCCCCACGACGACTTGGCGCCAGATCGGCGGCAGTCCCCCGCGGCAAACCGGACCGGGGGCGGCGCCTCGAGGGTCACGCCGCCTTTACGGGCGGGCGCCTGGCTGATAACGGGGTGCTGACAATAGGTTATTTATTTGGCGACGTGGAATGCCCGATTGGCGGGAGGCTGCCACCTATAAAGCTTTTTGCGCTTCCTTCCTATCCATGCCGCCGCTCAGCGCCCGAGCCTCCTTTTTATGGGGGGGCCCTATTTTTGACATAAAAGTGGGGGGGCATTCACAAACCCCCGGGGATAGTGGAAGGGGGCAGTTTGCACTTGGTCTTGGGCGACTTAGTACAACGGTCGACTTGGAAGCGGTTTGCTCACGGTTTTGGCTACCCCCACGGGTTGTTTCTAGCCTTTGTGCACCTTAGTACTGGATCGCTTGGCTACTCCAAAACGCACAAGCCAATGCGCCCCTTTCAGCTCTTGGATCCTTGCTGCCCGACTGGTTGGTTCCGCTGGTCGGTTTGGTTGGTCGGCTAGTCGGTTTGTTCCCCGTGAAGGCTCCTCCGCGTTTTGGTCACCTCTGGTTGGTTTCGGCTGGGCACTTAGTAGAAAACCCACTTAAGATCCCAACTTGGGTTGGTCATGACTGGTCGGTTCCTTTCCTCGGTCAGTCCCGTTAGTCGGCTCCCCTAACCGACCGGGTTGGTTCCGCTGGTCGGTTTGGTTGGTCGGCTAGTCGGTTGGTTCCCCGTGAAGGCACCTCGGTTTTGGTCACCTCCGTTGGTTTCGGCTGGGCACTTAGAAAAAACCCACTTAAGATCCCAACTTGGGTTGGTCATGACTGGTCGGTTATTTCCCTCGCCCCCTCCGGTTAGTCGGCTCCCCTAACCGACCGGTTGGTTCCGCTGGTCGGTCTGGGTTGGTCGGCTAGTCGGTTGGTTCCCCGTGAAGGCACCTCGGTTTTGGTCACCTCCTGGTTGGTTTCGGCTGGGCACTTAGTAGAAAACCCACTTAAGATCCCAACTTGGGTTGGTCATGACTGGTCGGTTATTTCCCTCGTCCCCCTCCGGTTAGTCGGCTCCCCCCCACCCGACCGGGTTGGTCCCGCTGGTCGGTCTGGTTGGTCGGCTAGTCGGTTTGTTCCCCCGTGAAGGCACCTCGGTTTTGGTCACCTCCGGTTGGTTTCGGCTGGGCACTTAGTAGAAAACCCACTTAAGATCCCAACTTGGGTTGGTCATGACTGGTCGGTTACTTCCCTCGGTCCAGTCCGTTAGTCGGCTACCCACCCGACCGGGTTGGTCCCCTTGGTCGGGTCTGGTTGGTCGGCTAGTCGGTTGGTTCCCCGTGAAGGCACCTCGGTTTTGGTCACCTCCGGTTGGTTTCGGCTGGGCACTTAGTAGAAAACCCACTTAAGATCCCAACTTGGGTTGGTCATGACTGGTCGGTTACTTCCCCTCGCCCCTCCCGGTTAGTCGGCCCCCCACCCGACCGGGTTGGTTCCGCTGGTCGCTTTTTGGCTGGCTCCACCGGTTTGGTCACCTCTGGTTTCTTGGCTTGGTCATCTCGGTGACTGACTCAAGTTCCCTCCTGGGTTGTGCCCTGGGCTGGTTGGCTCCTTCCTTCGCACGGTTGGTTGGCTCGGTCTGTTGGCTCGCATTGTTGGTTGGTTGGTGGTGTGCACGCGCCGTGAGAGGGAACGCTTGGCTGGTGGTTTGTCCCGTTAGCCTGTGGCGGATAGCTGGTGCGACGGCATCGGGCGCGGGCTTAGCCTTGGCTAGTTGGGCTGGTTGTTGGTTTGAACTAAATGGCTGGTAGCTTCGCCGGTTGGTTCAAGGCTTTTTGAGCTGGGATGCGCCATCGCCCCGGCAGTGATCTTAGCCGAGGGCTGGTCTGGCTGGTTACCAGCTGGCGGGCTCGGTGATCACGATTTGCACTAATTGGTGGTTTTGCTTCCCAACCGGTTGCTCGGCTTCCCCTTGTCTTGGCCATGGAGTCGCTCACGGAGTCGAGGAGACATGGTGAACTACTTAAACGGTTTTGGGCAAGGTGGGTGGTCCTTGTCGGGTGGTGTTGGTCCTTGGCATTCGCTTTGGCTCGACGGGGGCCTTGGCGCCTGACCAAGACTTTTAGCCGCGGAACATGGCCAACACTCTTTGCTCGACTCGACGGCTACGGGACGGTTGCTTGTGTGGGTTGGTCTAGCCAGTTGGTGGCTTTCCTTCCCAAGCATGTAAGACGGGCTGGAGCTGGAATGGGTTGCTTGCCCTTGGTCGTTTTGGTTAATCGTGGTCGGGCCCGTTATTCGACCCGCTTTGGCTTGTGGGATTTGTGCGTGTTCAGATTGAGTTGAAAGTTGGGAAGTGCATTTCACCTTGTTGTTGTTGCGTGCTACAATGCGGGTCCCTCGACAAGGCAAGGCCGCGTTTCGCCCCGGTTCCAAAGGATTCGGTTCCTCGGTTTGTGTGCCACACCGCTTGGTGCCCCCCCCGCTGTTTCCGCCTGCCTTTGGTTGGCTTTTTTGGCATGTTGGTTCCTCAATGTTGGAAATTCGCCTCGTGTCCGACCTGCCCCCCCGAAACGGGTTGGTCGGAAGGTTGCCAAGGCCTGTTGGGAATGTGATGTTGGTTTTGGGCTTGGCTCCATCGCGCGTCCTCCCTCTCGACCCGGCCCCGGGTTGGGTTGTCTTTGTGGTGGTGCCTTGCTCTTGTTTCCGCTGCCCCATTGGGTCCCGCTTTGGCTCGCTCATGGTTGTGGTTGTGGCCTCGCTCTGGATTGCCGGGCTCGTTGTGGTTGGTGGCCCCCGCTCGCCGCAATGCATAGGCCTTGGATGGTTGGAGATGTGCTTTTACCCTCTTTGTGTCGGGAACGGCGGCGGAACCTCTTCCACCTACCATGCTGGAGTTCCAGATGCACACAACAAGTTCGAGACGCTCAATGTTCGGCTCGACCTAGTCCTCATCATGTGTGTCCCCCCGGCCTCCGGGCGCCGCTTTGGTGGGCGGTTCCGTTCCATTCTTGGACACTCGGTTGGTGCCGGTGCATGTCCTTTCTCTCTCCTCTTTTTTTTTTTTGTGGCTGGCGCGGGCCGACCTCCCACTTCAAGTGTTGGTGCTGGGCGACCATGCCTCCATCGCCTTGCCGCCGCCCCTTTGGGAACGGGCGGAGTCGATGCTGATCGCTCCTCTCAGCAGCCCCTCCACCCAGGTGTGGGTGGATGGCTGTCCCTTTATGGAAGCTACCTGGTTGATCCCGCCAAGAGTCATATGCTTGTCTCAAAGATTAAGCCATGCATGTGTAAGTATAAGCTACCTTGTAATCGCGGAAACCGCGAATGGCTCATTAAATCAGTTATAGTTTATTTGATGGTATCTTACTACCGGATAACCGTAGTAATTCTAGAGCTAATATACGCACCAAGTCCCACCCATGGAAGGGATGCATTTATCGATAAAAAAAGGCCGATTTGCTTGCTCGCCACGCCGGTGACTCATGATATCTAGTCGAATCGCGACGGCCTTAGCCGGGCGATATTTCATTCAAATTTCTGCCCTATCAACTTTCGATGGTAGGATAGTGGCCTACCATGGTGGTGACGGGTGACGGGAATTAGGGTTCGATTCCCGAGAGGGAGCCCGAGAGAGACGGCTACCACATCCAAGGAAGGCAGCAAAGCCAAGAATTACCCAATCCCCGACACGGGAGGTAGTGACAATAAATAACAATACCGGGCTTCTACAAGTCTGGTAATTGGAATGAGTACAATCTAAATCCCTTTAACGAGGATCCATTGAGGGCAAGTCCGGTGCCAAAGAGCCGCTGTAATTCCAGCCCAATAGCGATATTTAAGTTGTTGCGCTTAAAAAGCTCAGAAGTTGATCTCGGGTGGGATGCACGGTCCGCCTGGGGGTGTGCACCGGGCATTTCACCCTTCTAGTTGGCGACGCTTGTCCTGGCCTTAATTGGTTGGGACGCCGAGCCGGGCGCTGTTACTTTGAAAAATTAGAGTGCTCAAAGCAGGCCTATGCTCAATATGTTAGCATGGAATAACGGATAGGACCCCCGGTCCTTTTCCGCTGGTCTTCGGACCCGAGTAATGATTAATAGGGACAGTTGGGGGCATTCAGATTTCATTGTCGAGGTGAAATTCTTGGATTTATGAAAGACTAACCATCGCGAAAAGCATTTGCCAAGGATGTTTTCATTAATCAAGAACGAAAGTTGGGGGCTCAAGACGATCAGATACCGCCCTAGTCTCAACCATAAACGATGCCGACTAGGATCGGGCGGATGTTACTCGATGACTCCGCCAAAGACCTCATGAGAAATCAAAGTTTTGGGTTCCGGGGAGTATGGTCGCAAGGCTGAAACTTAAAGGAATTGACGGAAGGGCACCACCAGGAGTGGAGCCTCGCGGGCTTAATTTGACTCAACACGGGAAACTTTACAGGTCCGCATATAGTAAGGATTGATGATTGAGAGCTCTTTTTTGATTCTATGGGTGGTGGTGCATGGCCGCTCTTAGTTGGTGGAGTGATTTGTCCGGTTAATTCCGATAAACTAACGAGACCTCACCGCTAACTAGCTACGCCAAGGTCTTCTTTTTGCGCCAGCTTCTTAGAGGGACTATTCGCCTAGCGGATGGAAGTTTGAGGCAACAAACAGGTCTGCGGATGCCCTTAGATGTTCGGGTCGACGACGCGCGCTACAATCGATGAATTAACGAGTGCATGCCCCGGGCCGATAGGCTCGGGCAATCTTTTGAAATTTCATCGGATGGGGATAGATCATTGCAATTATTGATCTTCAACGAGGAATTCCTAGTAAGCGCGAAGTCATCAGCTCGCTGACTACCCCCGCGCCTTTGTACACACACCGCCGCCGCCCTACCGATTGAATGGTCCGTGAAGTGTTCGGATTGCCTCGACGCTATGCGGTTCGCCGCAGTGACGAGGTGAGAAGTTCATTGAACCTTATCATTTAGAGGAAGGAGAAGTCAGAATAAGGTTTCCGTGAGGTGAACCCGCGGAAGGATCATTGACACACGCCCGCAAAACCGCTGAACCGCTTCCCCTTGTCCTCGAGGGGCCACACCGAGGAGGTGTGGCTGCCGCGCCATGGCTCCCCTAAACTCGGTTACCTTGCGAGGCACCAAGGGGTGGCGCCGGGGGGGGCCTTGCCGGTGCCGCCCACACGCCGGCGCGCTGCGGATTGGGCAAGTGTTCCTCCCCCCCCGCCTCTCGGGCTCGGGTGCCATTTGCATTTTGCGGGAACCTTATGTGTCTTGGATGGTGAGCTTACTCGATTGGGGGTCTTCCCCCGCCGCCCCGACCGGATAGCTTAAATGATGGATAGTACCACTCTCAAGAACGGATATCTTGGCTCTTGCCACGATGAAGAACGCAAATAAATGCGATACGTGATGTGAATTGCAGAACTCCGCGGAATCATTGAATCTTTGAACGCAACTTGCGCCCGGGCTTGTCCGAGGGCATGTCCGGCTGAGCGCCTAATCGCCCCTCTCGCCGCGACCTGAATGCGAAAGCGCAAATTGGCCGCCCATGGCAAGCACGCGGGTCGGCTGGAGTGCATAGGGAGGACGCCGACTCTAAAATGCGCGCGCGGATCGGGCGGGTTGGTTCGGGTTATCGCTTGCTTCCCGGCCGCGGCTGGTCCTAGGCGGTGCCCCCCACCCGCCAACATGTTGCTCGCCGCTAAGGTGTCGGTTGGTTCCCTTGTGTGGCCACTACCCAAGAGACCTCAGATCAGGCAAGGCTACCACCGAGTTTAAGCATATCATTGCCGGAGGAAAAGAAACCAACAGGGATTTCCCTAGTAACGGCGAGCGAACCGAAGGTGCCCAGATTGAGAATCGCGGGCGCTTTTATGCTATGTAATTGTAGTTCAGAAGCGCCCCCTCGCGGGCGGACCGGGTCGAGGTTCCCCGGAAGTGGACGCCGAGAGGGTGAGAGCCCCGCCAGGCCCGGACCCCGTTGTTCCACGCAGGCGCCTCCACGAGTCGGGTTGTTTGGGAATGCAGCCTTAAGTGGGTGGTAAATTCCATCCAAGGCTAAATATTGGCAAGAGACCGATAGCTTAACAAGTACCGCGAGGGAAAGGTGAAAAGGACTTTGAAAAGAGAGTTAAAAAGTGCTTGAAATTGCTGGGAGGGAAGCTTAATGGAGGTTGCTGGGCGCCCCGTTGGGCGCGGAACGCCTCGGGCTGGTCTGCCCCGGCCAACTCCGGGTGCCGCCAACGCTGGTCTGGCTCAAGGGATAAAGAGGGACCATGTGACCCGACGATGCCGTAGGGCGGGCTTGGGCTTGGGGCGACGCCACATTGGCGGGCTAGCATGCACCCGCGGCGCCCGGACGCTGGTTTGTGGGGCTTTCCATTCAACCCGCCTTGAAACACGGACCAAGGAGTCTAACATGCGGCGAAGTTGGTGGGTTCAAAACCCGCCTTGGCGAAAAGGAAACTGATGCGGGAGCCCTGTTGTCGGGTGCACCATGCCACCATGATCTTCTCGCGGAAAGGTTTGAGTGTGAGCATGATTCGCTGGGGACCCGAAAAGATGGTGAACTATGCCCGAAAGCAGGGGGCGGCCGAGGAAACTCGTGGAGGCTCAGAGCGACACCGACGGCAAATCGCTCGCCGACTTGGGTATAGGGGCGAAGACTAATCGAACCATCTAGTAGCTGGTTCCCTCCGGTTTCCCTCGTGATAGCCGGAGCTCGCTCAAAGTTTTATCGGGTAAAGTTTAATGATTAGAGGCATCGGGGAGAAACTCCCCGACCTATTCTCAAACTTTAATAGGTAAGGGCCGGGTTGCTCCATTGAACCCCGCCCCGGAATTGAGAGCCCAAGTGGGCCATTTTTGGTAAGCAGAATCGGGCGGCGCGGGATGAACCGAAAAGCCGGGTTACGGTGCCCGCGCGCGCTAACCTAGATCCCACAAAGGGTGTTGATTGATTAAGACAGCAGGACGGTGGTCATGGAAGTCTAAACCGCTAAGGAGTGTGTAACAACTCACCCGCCAATCAACTAGCCCCGAAATGGATGGCGCTGAAGCGCCGCCGCCGCCTATACCCGCCGCCGCGGGCAAGCGCGAGGCCTCGATGAGTAGGGAGGGCGGGTGTCGTGGAGCAGCCCGCGCGGAGCCCGAGTGGAACGGCACCCGCAGATCTTGGTGGTAGTAGCAAGTATTCAAATGAGAACTTTGAAGACCTGAAGTGGAGAAAGGTTCCATGTGAACAAGAATTGGACATGGGTTAGTCGATCCTAAGAGATGGGGCAATCCTCAGGTGAATGGCGCAATTTTTGGCGCCGATCGAAAAGGGAATCGGGTCAATAGTCCCAACCGACGGGCAAAGTGGACGGTAACGCTTTATAATCCGAGACGCCGGGCGGGGCCCCGGAAGAGTTTCTTTCTTTTAACGGTCCGATGACCCTGAAATCGGTTTGCCCGGAGATAGGGCCTTGTGGTCGGCAAAGCACCGCGACGCCTTTGCAGAAACCGGGCGGCCTCGGGCGCCCATGAAAAACCGGAGGAGCGATTGCCCGAGCACGCCCGGCCGCATTTCATAACCGCATCAGGCCCCAAGGTGAGCAGCCTCTAGTCGATGGAACAATGTAGGTAAGGGAAGTCGGCAAAATGGATCCGAATCTCGGGAAAAGGATTGGCTCTGGAGGGCTGGGCTTAGGGTCTCGCGGCTTGACCCCCGAGGGCTGTTGGCGGTCGCCCGCCCGAGCTGCCTCCCCCCGGGGCAGGGCGGGCTCCCTCGCCGACCGGGCGACGGACGAGAATGCATCCCCCGGGGGTGCTCTCCTAGGGCTAAAATAACAGTCATCTCAGAACGAACGAACGGACAAGGGGAAACCGATCGCTTAATTAAAACAAAGCATTGCGATGGTCCCTCGCGGATGTTGACGCAATGTGATTTCTGCCTGCTCAATGTCAAAGTGAAGAAATTCAACCAAGCGCTGGTAAACGGGCGGAGTAACTATGACTCTTTAAGGTAGCCAAATGCCTCGCCATCTAATTAGTGACGCCGCGATGAATGGATTAACGAGATTCCCACCGCCCCTATCTACTATCTAGCTAAAACCACAGCCAAGGAACGGGCTTGAAAAAATCAGCGGGAAAGAAGACCCCCGTTGAGCTTGACTCTAGTCCCGCTTTGTGAAATGACTTGAGAGGTGTAGGATAGTGGGGAGCCTCGGCGCAAGTGAAATACCACTACTTTTAACGTATATTTTACTTAATCCGCGGAGGTGGAGGCGGGGCCCGCCCCCGCTTCTAGTCTTAAGGTCCGCTATGCGCGGTCCGATCCAGCGGAAGACATTGTCGTGGGGAGTTTGGTGGGGGCGCACATCTGTTAAAAGATAACGCAGTGTCCTAAGATGAGCTCAACGAGAACAGTAAAATCTCGCGGTGGAACAAAAGGGTAAAAGCTCATTTGATTTTGATCTTCAAGACGGATACAAACCGCGGAAAGCATGGCCTATCGATCCTTTAGTTATTCGGAATTTGAAGCTAGAGGTGTAAAAAAGTTACCATTGTGGATAACGGGCTTGTGGCAGCCAAGCCGCTCATAGCGACGCTGCTTTTTTTGATCCTTCGATGTCGGCTCTTCCTATCATTGTGAAGCAGTAATTCACCAAGTGTTGGATTGTTCACCCACCAGGGAGGGAACGGAGCGGGTTTAGACCGCCGTGGAGACAGTTAGTTTTTTACCCTACCGATGCACGCGGCCGCAATAGTAATCCAACTTAGTACGAGAGGAACCGCTGATTCGCGATACTTGGTCATTGGCGCTTTGGTTGAAAAGCCGCTGGCGCCGGGTTTACCATGTAGGGATTATGACCGAACGCTTCTAAGTCAGAATCCATGCTAGATGCGGCGCGCTTTACCTCCCTCGGCCAGACCCGACCATCGTTAGGGGTGCCTTGTGCCCCCGAGAGCCCCGGTCGAGGGATGCCTCCTCTCGCCCCCAAGAGGATGAGGGGGTCGCCTTTGTAGGATAATTCCAAACGGCCGGGAGATAGATCCTATGCAGCATTTAATTTAAATTAAGACGGGGTATCGTGGCGCTGAAGAGTAGCCTTGCCGCCACGATCCGCTGAGGTTCGGCCTCTTGTCTTTGCGATTTGTCCCTCTCCTCCCTAGGTATGTGGGGAGGGTTACGCCATGGCACTTGGTCATTTATTTCTCCAAGTGCTAGGGAGGGTTGCAAGCCAACACTTCCTCCAAGCATGGCCGATCAAGTGGAGGAACCCAACACTTGGTCATTTTTTCTCCACCCGAAGCCGCGGGGGAGGGTTACCGTGGCACTTGGTCATTTTTTCTCCCAAGTCCTAGGGAGGGTTGCAAGACACCGGCACTTAGAGGTTCCTTCTTCCAAGCCGCCGCCGAGGGGATTAACCAGACTTGGTGGTGTTGGGTTTGTTAATTGGCCACCATGCCGGACTTGGTGGTGTCGCTTGGTTGGCTACGCTATTGGCAGCCCACCGCTTGGTGGTGTTTGGTTTGGTTACTTGGCCCCATGCCGGAGTTGGTGGTGTCGCGGTGGTTGGCTCCGCTGGTTGGCGCCCACCCAGCTTGGTGGCGCTTTGTGGCTCGGTTAGTTGCTCGCCGCTGTCCCGCTCGGTGGTGGCGGTTGGCTCCCCCCACCCCACTCGGGTGGCGTTTTGCCTGCCCACCGCACTCGGGTGGTGTTTGGTTCGTTAGTTGGCTGCCCACCCGACTTGATGGCTGGCCGGGCTACCCATCCGACTTGGCGAGGACTTGATCGCCGCTGTTGTCTCCCCCCCACCTGACTTGGTCGCGGTCGCCTGGTCGGATCGATCAGTTTGGCTACCACCCACTTGGTGGTGTTGGCTTCCCACCACCCGCCGGGTGGTGTTCGGTTAGTTGGGTTAGTTGGCTGCCCACCCCACTTGGTCGCGGTCGGTGGTGGTCAGATCGACTGTTTGGCTACCCACCACTTGGTGGTGTTTGGCTCCCCCACCCGCTTGGTGGTGGTCGGCCGCCGCCCCACCCGGTGGTGGGGTTTGGTTCGGTTGGTTGGCTGCCCACCCCACTTGGTGGCTCGGGTTTGTTAGTTTGGCTACCCAACCCACTTGGTGGTGTTTGGCTCCCCACACCCACTTGGTGGTGGTTGGCCCCCACACCCACTCGGGTGGTGGTTGGCTCCACCCATCCCACTTGGTCGGGTCTTTGGCCAGCCGCCGCTGGCTTCCCACCCACTTGGTTGTGTTTGGCTGCCCCCCCACACTGGTGGTGTTTGGTTCGGTTAGTTGGCTGCCCACCCACTTGGTGGCTCTGTCGGTTAGTTTGGCTACCCAACCATTTGGTGGTGTTTGGCTCCCCCACCCACTTGGTGGTGGTTGGCCCCACACCCACTCGGGTGGTGGTTGGCTACCCATCCCACTTGGTCGGGTCTTTGGCCAGCCGCCGCTGGCTTCCCCACCCACTTTGGTCGTGTTTGGCTGCCCACCCACTCGGGTGGTGTTTGGTTCGGTTAGTTGGCTGCCCCCCCACTCGGGTGGTGTTTGGTTCGGTTAGTTGGCTGCCCACCCACTTGGTGGTGGCTCTGCGGGTTAGTTTGGCTACCCAACCCACTTGGTGGGTGTTTCCCCCCCACACACCACTTGGTGGTGGTTGGCTGCTCACACCACTTGGTGGTGGCTGGGTGGTGGCATTGGCTTCACACACACACTTGGTGGTGTTTGGCTACCCATCCAACTTGGTCGGGTCTTTGGCCCGCCGCTGTTGGCTTCCCACCACTTGGTTGTGTTTGGGGCCCCCACCGACTCCGGTGGTGTTTGGTTCGGTTAGTTGGCTGCCCACCCACTTGGTGGGCTCTGTCGGGTTAGTTTGGCTACCCAACCCACTTGGTGGTGTTTGGCCCCCGCACCACTTGGTGGTGGTTGGCTGCCCACCCGACGGGCTGCCCACTGACTTGATGGCTATGTCGGCTACCCATCCCGACTTGGCGCAGGACTTGATCGCCGTTGTTGTCTCCTCACCCGACTTGGGTGGTCGCGGTGGTCTAATCGATCAGCTTGGCTACCCACACCCACTTGGTGGTGTTTGGCGGGGGTGAGTTGGCTGCCCACCCGACCGGGTGGTGTTTGGTTCGTTAGTTGGCTGCCCACCCACTTGGTCGCGGTCGTCGGTGGTCGGATCGATCAGTTCTACCCACCCGAAGTTGGTGGTGTTTGGCCCCCCCACCGACTTGGTGGTCGCTGGCCGCCCACCCCACTCCTGGTGGTGTTTGGTTCGCTAGTTGGCTGCCCACCGACTTGGTGGCTCTGGTCGGGTTAGTTTGGCTCCCCATTTGACTTGGTGGTGGTTGGCTGCCCACCCCACTCGGGTGGTGTTTGGCTGCCCACCACTCGGGTGGTGTTTGGTCGGTTAGTTGGCTGCCCACCCACTTGGATCGCCCTCCTTGGTCTCTCAACCCACTTGGTGGTGTTTGGCCCGCTTAGCCTGGGCCACCCAACCGACCGGGTGGTGGCCGTACGGCTCTCGGCGACATGGTTACCATCTCAACTGGGTGGTGTCGCGGGATCTTCCCACCCAACTCTGGTCGCGGCTTTTGCCGTCATGCCTCCCACACCCACTTCTGGTGGTGGCTGCTCAGCCAATCGACCCCTGCGGTGTCCCAGACCGCTGTTATTAGCTCCCCACCGACTTGGCGGCTTCCATCTCGGTTAGTTGGTTCCCCCGCCTGCCAGGTATCCCCGGCTAGAGCCTTTTCGACCGTCGTTTGATTGTCCTCCTGGGGTCACCCGTGAGTCAGCTTGTCGCGACCACCCCAGCCAAGGCCCCTCTCCTCGCATTTAATGACGGGTGGCCCGACATGTTGTACTTTGGTCACGTCAATCTGCTCTCCATGTGGTTCCCTCGCATTTGCCCCCACCGTCTCGCTTCATGGCGCTTGCGACCGCCGTGAGCCACCTTTTGTCGCCTAAGCCCGAAGTTGGTTTTCCCCGCAAGCAGTCTGAACGGACGCTTACCACATTAGCACGGTGTTGATGACATGGGGAGATGGTGCCATAACGCTGGCGACGCTTCTTTCACGCGTCTCGACTCGTGATCGGAAAGACAGAGAAGCCGTGACGGAGGCGCAGATTTAGGATAAGTATGCATTTTATAAAGGTTTTTTCACGCTACGGCTGGAGGATTTGGCGCATTGCTATCAATACTACATGATCTTGAGATATTCCGAGAGGAGCCTTTGTTGCCCCAGATGGTTCGCGAAGATCCGCTGGGTCATTTGGTATGATCACCAGAAGTTACCGCGTTTTCCTCAAGCCCGAAGGCGGCTCTCTTCATTATCGCCTGATATTACGGGCGGCTTTGATACATCAAGATAGTCTTTCTAAGATATAGCATGGTTACTATGCTCGCACACGCCTTTCACGCGGCCAACCCGTGATCGCTACAGACCGCACGCGTTTACACTCCTGTAGATGCTGGCATTTTCAGACTTTCTCAAGATTGTGGTTGATCACGGAGGCTCGCTTACATCACCACACATCTTGAGGACATTAGGATATGGCTTCCATATATCCCCCGATTTGCCCTCGGCCAGATATAAGGCGGTGGACGGTCAGCCTCGAGCTACAGTCATTAAGCCCGAAGTTGGCGGCCACCTCTGCGCCGACGGCCGATATGGGCGGGTTCGCCACTTCGCACGCCTTTACAACAAGGAGAGATGATACTACGCCGGCAACGCTGCCATTTTCATCGCCAGACCCGCGATCACTCGCCGGCCGCATGGAGCTGCACTACTTGCGGATACGCGTACGGCCTTAATGCCTCTTTCTTAAGACCGGTTGATAACGGGCGGCCTTCCACGCTACTACGGTTCGATGGTATTCGAGTATGGTTTCCATGTCATGCACTTCAAGATATGCCCGCCAATCCTGTTTCAGGTTCATGACTCACTCGAGAGCCATCGCTGACGCCAAGTCTGACACTTGGTTTTATCTTCAGGCCACGGGCCGATATCAGCGGCCCGCCACACTGTGCGCGCTGACCTTTAATGCATAAGGGAGATGGTTACGGTCGGCAACACGCGACCATCAAGGGATGGACCCGCGACCACTGGGCAAGACCGTGACGGAGCGCATGGTGGATAAGTGGGCGGTCTTTACCGCTTTTCTCGTGGCTGAGGTCGATAACGGGCGCTTCCAGATGATCTTCACGCTTTGAGGGTATTGGTTTGCTTTTTGTCTAGTTCTTTATTTTTCCTTCCGCCCCGCCCGCTTTTTGGCGGCAGATATGACCGCCGGAGCTAACACATTGCCGCCAAAGCCTAAGTTATGGCTCTCCTGCGGCTACTCTGATGATACTGGTGTCTGGCCATCAAGATTGGTCTTTGGATGTACTGGCGGCCGAAGATGGTTTAATACAAGACGCGCCTTTGTTCATACGCACCGCCTGGAGCGTTTCCTAGGTCTGCTCGCGACGCTTCTGGCTGATAACGGGTACTTGGCTGATGGGGTTCAACACGCCATCGGTCTTGGACCGGGCGCGTTTAGCCGGTTTCACGCCGCCAGCGCCTACGCCGGACCGCCTCGGCGCTTATAGCGCCAATAAGCACTGGCTGATAACGGGGTACTTGGCTGATACCGGGGACTGACATCGTCAGCACCGGGCCTTGACGTCAGATTGGTCGGCCAGCAATGCTCTGTTCATACCGACCGCCCGGCGTTTCTAGGCTCGTCACATCACCGGCTGATAACGGGTACTTTGGCTGGATAACGGGGACTGACACGCCAGCACGGCCTTGGATGGCGTGCCGGTGATGGTTTCCAATGGGGCCAGCAATGCTCTGTTCGCTGGATCACCGGGCGGGCTCTAGGCCCGCTACATCACTTCTACCGAGCAACGCGGGGTACTTGGCTGATAATGGGGGCTGACATCGCCAGCACGACTCTGGACGCGTCGGTGATGGTTTCCACGGCCAGCAATAGCGCCTCTGCCCGCTTTTGCCCGTGACTGCTCAAGGCTGGCCGCCTCGGCGTTTCTAGGCCCGCGATGCCTCGCTGATAACGGGGTTTTGGCTGATAACGGGGCCTGACACGCCATCATTGGTCTTGATGGCGCAAGGAGATGGTTTCACCGCCAGTACGCGCATCACGGCTGTGCCGGGCTATTCTCAAGCGGATGGCCTCGGGCGGGCTTTAGGCCCGCTACCGCCATGGCTGATAACGGGGGCTAAGTGGCTGATAACGGGGACCTGACACGTCAGCAGAGGCCCTGCGTGACGGTCGGGACGGCCTGCCACGCCCCACGAATTAATTTGGCGCCGTGACGAAGCCTCCTGCGAGTCCTCGTGCAACCGGACCGCCAGGCGCCTCGAGGGTCACGCCAGCCATGGGCTACCGGCTGATAACGGGGTGCTGACAATAGGGCCATTTACGCACGTGGAATGCTCCGGATTGGCGGGAGGTTGCCACCTATAAGCTTTCCCTTGCGCGCCTTTCCTATCCATGCCGCCGCTCCGCCCGAGCCTCCTTTATGGGCGGGGCCCCCATTTTTGACATAAAAGTGGGGGCATTCACAAACCTGGGGATAGTGGGATGGGGCAGTTTCACTTGGTCTTGGGCGACTTAGTACAACGGTCGACTTGGAAGCGGTTTGCTCACTCGGTTTTGGCTGGCCCGGTTGCTCTAGCCTTTGCACCTTAGTACTGATCGTTTGCTACTCCAAAACGCACAAGCTAATGCGCCCCTTTCTCAGCTCTTGGATCCTTGCTGCCCGACTGGTTGGTTCCGCTGGTCGGTTTGGTTGGTCGGCTAGTCTACGGTTCCCCGTGGCTCCTCCGCTTTGGTCACTTCCGGTTGGTTTCGCTGGCACTTAGTAGAAAACCCACTCAAGATCCCAACTTGGGTTGGTCGTTGCTGCCCTTTTCTCGTCAGTCTGGTTGTCGCTCCCAACCCACCGGTTGGTTCCTCATGGTCTACATATTCATTAGCCTGGGTTGGTTCCCTCGTGAAGGCACCTCGGTTTTGGTCACCTCCGCTGGTTTCAAGGCACTAGTAGAAAACCCACTTTAAGATCCTGCAACCTGCTGGTCACCGGTTTGCTTCCCTGCCTCTGCTGTCGGTTCTCAACCGACCGGTTGGTTCCTCAAGCACGGTCTGGTTGGCCTACTAGTCGGGCTGGTTCCCCGTGAAGGCACCTCGGTTTTGGTCACCACCGCTGGTTTCGGGCCGGGCACCAGTAGAAAACCCACTTAAGATCCCAACTTGGGTTAATACACTGCCTGTTACTTCCCCTCGGCCTTCTCCGGCATCGGTTCTACCCGACCGCTGGTCCTGCTGGTCGGTCTGGTTGGTTTGGCTTAGTCGGTTTTGTTCCTCGTGTGATGCACTCGGTTTTGGTTACCTCCGCTGGTTTCTGCTGGGTACTTAGTAGAAAACTCCACTTAAGATCCCAACTGGGTTGGTTATGATCGCTCTGGCATTTCCCTGGCTACCTTAGTTTGCCAATGCACCACGGCTGGTCCTGTTGGTCGGTCTGGTTGGTCGCTAGCCGGTTGTTCTCAGGCACTCTCGGTTTTGGTCACCTCCGCTGGTTTCTCGCTGGGTACTTAGTAGAAAACTCCACTTAAGATCCCAACTTGCTGGTTATGACCTGCCTACATTTCCCTGGCCCCTTCCTAAGAAGGCTCGCCCCCACCACCGCTGGTCTCATGGTCGTTTTGGCCGGGCTCCACCGCCTGGTCACCCCGTTTCTGGCTTGGTCATCCCCGTGACCCACCTGCTCCTCCTGGGCTGTGCCCGGCTGGCTCCTTCCTTCCGGCACGGCTGTTTGCCTGGGTCCGCTGGCCTGCATTGTTGGCTGGTTGGTGGTGTACCGCCGCGGTGAGGGAAGCTGGCTGGTGGCTTGTCCTGCTAGCCTGTGGCGGATAGCTGGGTTACTGCATCGGCGCCGGGCTTAGCCTTGCCAGCTGGGCTGGCTGTTGTTTGAACTAAATGGCTGGTGGCCGCCGGCTGGTTCAAGGCTTTGAGCTGGGATGCCATCGCCCCAAGTAGCGATCTTAGCCGAGGGCTGGTCTGGCCGGGTTACTGTGCTGGCGGGCTCGTGATCACGATTTGCACTCCACTAGTGGTTTTGCTTCCCAACCGGGTTGCCTGGCTTCCCCTTTGTCTTGGCCATGGAGTCGCCTTCACTGAGTCGAGGGAGACATGTGGCTTAACTACTTAAACGGTTTTGGGTGTGGTGGTCCTTTTGGTTTGGGGTGGTGTTGGTCCTCCTTGGCATTCGCTTTGCCTCCGACGTACCAAGGCCCCACCAAGACTTTAGCCGGAACATGGCCAACACTTTGCTCGACCACGGCACGGGATCTGCTGCTTGTTGGGCTGGTCTTAGCTTGGTGGCTTTCTTCCCAAGCATGTGGGCAGACGCTGGAGCTGGAATGTTTTGCCCTTGGTCGTTGAACGTGGTCGGGGTCTGCGCATCGGACTTTGGCTTGTGGGATTTCAGCGTGTTCAGATTGAGTTGGAAGTTGGGAAGTGCATTTCTCACCTTGTTAAGTGCGGCGGCAATGCGTCCTCGACCAAGGCTGTCGCCTGTTCCAAAGGGATCTGGTTCGGGTTTCAGTGCCACACCTTGGTGCTCCTCCGCTATTTCCGGTCGCCTTTGGTTGGCTTTTGGCGTGGTTATTCCTCACGTTGGAAATTGCCTGCGAATCCCACCCTGCCTCCCTGAAACGGGTTGGTCGGAAGGTTGCCAAGGCCCGCTGGGAATGTGATGTTGGTTTTGGGCTTAGTCTATCGTGCTCTCCCCTCTACCCGGCCCGATTGGGTTGTCTTTGGTGGTGTTTTGTTTTGTTTCCGCTGCCCTATTAACTCCGCTGGTCTGCTTCATGGTCGCTAGGGTTTCGCTCGGATTGCCGCCTGTTGTGGTTGGTGGCCGCTTCGCCAAGAATGCATAGGCCTTGGATGGTTGAGATGTGCTTTTACCCGCTTTGTGTCGTGGACGTATAAGGAACCTCTTCCACTCACCATGCCGAGAGTTCCAGATGCACACAACAAGTTCGAGACGCTCAATGTTCACACCTAGTCCTCATCATGTGTGTTCCCCGGCTCAAGGCTGCTATGGCGCTGGTTCGTTCCATTCTTTGGACACCTCGGGTTGCGCCGCATGTCCTTCTCTCCTCCTCAGCCTTTCTTTGTCGCTACGTCAATCTCCTTAATTCTGCGCGGTGCTGGCGTCATGCCTCCCATCGCCTTGCCGCCGCTCCTTTAACCCATGGAGTCGGCGTTGATCGCTCTCTCACAGCCCTCCACCTGTGTGTGTGGGTGGATGGCTGTCCCTTTATGGAAGCTAACACCTGTTTGATCCTGCCGAGTCATATGTTTGTCTCAAAGATTAAGCCATGCATGTAAGTATAAGCTACCTTGTACCGCGAAATCAGGTCGCATTAAATCAGCAGGCCATTTGATGGTATCTTACTACCGGATAACCGTAGTAATTTGTTAATACGCACCAAGTCCCGACCTATGGAAGGGATGTATTTATCGACAGCACATGTAAGGCTTGTTCAAGCCACGCCGGTGACTCCATGATAGTCGAATCGCATCGGCCTTAGCCGCCATATTTCATTCAAATTTCTGCCCCATCAACTTCTCGGGATGGTAGGATAGTACCACCATGGCGGTGACGGGTGACGGGAATTCAGGGTTCGATTCGAGGGAGTCTCGAGAGACGGTTACCACATCCAAGCAAAGTTGTGCGCGCAAATTACCCGGCAATCCCCATACGGGAGTAGGTATAGTGACAATAAATAACAATAATCGGGTTTCTACAAGTCCGTAATTGGAATGAGCACACCCAAATCCCCTTTAACGAGGATCCACGCATTGAGGGCAAGTCCGTGCCGCCAGCTCGCTGTGAATTCCAGCCCAATAGCTGCATATTTGTTGCTGCGCTAAAAGCTCAGAAGCTGGGATCTCGGGTGGGATGTATGGTCACTTCTGGTGTGCAATCGGGCATTTCACCTTCTAGTTGATGGCATCGCAACGCCTAATACCGGGACGCCGAAAGGCTGGTGCTACTTTGAAAAATTAGAGTGTTCAAAAGCAGGCCCATGCTCAATATATAGCATGGAATAACGTGATAGGACCCCGTCCTTTTCCAATTTCGGACCGGAAAATGACATTAGGGATAGTTAGTATTCGATTTCATTGTCGAGGAAATTCTTGGATTTATGAAAGACTTAACCATCGCGAAAAGCATTTGCTGCGATGTTTTCATTAATCAAGAACGAAGTTGGGGGCTCAAGATCATCAGATACCGGCCCTAGTTCAACCATAAACGATACGAATTAGGATCGGGCGGATGTTACTTCGATGACTCCGCCAAAGACCTCATGAGAAATCAAAGTTTTGGGTTCCGGGAGTATGGTCGCAAGGCTGAAACTGAAGAATTGACTAAGGCACCACCAGAGGGAGCCTGCGTATTTAATTTGACTCAACACTGGAAACTTACCAGTCCGTATTATGCAAGGATTGACAGATTGGAGAGCTCTTTCTTGATTCTATGGGTGGTGGTGCATGGCCGCTCTTAGTTGGTGGAGTGGATTTATCAAGTTAATTCCTGAGCAATCCAATCTAGACCCCACTAACTAGCTAATGCCATGCGCCCTCCATACCAGCTTCTTAGAGGGACTATTCGCCTAGCTGATGGAAGTTTGAGGTAACAATGTGTCCGGTGATGCCCTTAGATGTTCCTCGGGTCAAGACGCTGCCGCCATAATCGGCGAATTAACGAAAGGCATGCCCGGCCGATAGCTCCCGCAATCTTTGAAATTTCCCCATCGTGATGGGATAGATCATTGCAATTATTGATCTTCAACGAATTTGCAAGCGCGAGTCATCAGCCGCTGCTGACTCACGCCCCTCGCCCTTTGCACACAATCTCCACTGGGCCGCTCCTACCCCATTGAATGGTCCTGAAGTGTTCCTGATTGCTCTCACGCTGGCGGTCATTGCAGTAGTGACGAGGTAGAAGTCTATTGAACTCTTATCACGGTAGGAGGCGGAAGGAGAAGTCACAAGGTTTCGTGAGGTGAACCCGCCAAGGAAGGGATCACGACACACGCCCCGCGTAAACCGCTGAACCGCTTCCTTTGTCCTCGGGAGGGCCACACTGAGGTGTGCTGCTCGCCCATGGCTCTAAACTCGGCTACCTCACAGGGAGGCACCAAGGGTAGCTCAAGGCTCCTTGCCTAAGCCCACACTTCTGTAAGCAAGGTGGATTGGGCAAGGTTCCTCCGCCTCTGCTCTGCACATTTGCAGCCATGCTTAGAACCTTATGTGTCTTGGATGGTGAGCTAATTCTGATTGGGGGTTCTCCCCGCCGCTCAAGACCGGATAGCTAAATGATGGATAGTACCACTCTCAAAGAACGGATATCTTGGCTGTGTCTCTGGAAGTGGACTGAGAGGGTGAGAGGTGCCTTCGGCCGTGCCCCACCCCGCTGTTCCACTCCAGGCCTCCACCTAGCCTCCAGCTGCTTGGGAACGCAGCCCAAGTGGGTGGTAAATCATCCACAAATATTGGCAAGCAGGACCGATAGCTAACAAGCACCGCTGAGGGAAAGGTGAAACTGACTCGAAAGAGAGCAAAAAGTGCTGAAATTGCCGGGAGGAAGGTAATGGAGTATTGCTGGTACGGCTATGCGCGAACGGCCCTCGGGCTGGTCTGCCCGGTCAACTCGGGTGCCGCCAACGCTGGTCTGGCCTCATACAAAGAGGGACCCGACGACGCCGCAGTAGGGCTGGGGCCATGCAATGGGGCGACGCCTATTACTGGCGCCAGCATGCACCTCGCAGGCCCGGACGCTGGTTTGTGGGGGCTTCCATCCGGACCACTTGAACACGGACCAAGGAGAGCTCCAACATGCGGCGAGTTGGTGGGTTCAAAACCCGCCTTGGCTTAAAGGAAACTGATGCGTAGAGTCTCAAGGACGGGTGCAACGGCGCACCGCACCATGATCTTCCGTGGAAAGGTTTGAGGTGAGTACACTGCTAGAGACCCGGAAGATGGTGGAACTATGCCCCGGAAAGAGGGCATGGCCGAGGAAACTCCGTAAGCTCAGAGCGAGCACCGACGTGCAAATCGCTCACGACTTGGGTATAGGGCGAAGACTAATCGAACCATCTAGTAGCCAGTTCTCCGCTTCGTGATAGCCGGAGTTCGCTCAAAGTTTTATCTGCAAAGCTTAATGATTAGAGGTGACGGGGAGAAACTCCTCACCTATTCCCTCAAACTTTAATAGGTAAGGCGCCGGGTTGCTCCATTGAACCCCGCCCTGGAATTGAGCTCCAAGCGGGCCATTTTGGTAAGCAGAACTCAAGGGCGCGGGATGAACCGAAGCCGGGTTACTTGGCACGGCGCTTAACCTAGATCCTACAAAGGGTGTTGATTGATTAAGATAACAGACGGTGGTCATGGAAGTCGAAATCCGCTAAGGAGTGTGTAACAACTCACCCGCCAATCAACTATTCCCCGAAAATAGAATATTGAAGCCGCCACGCTTCATGTCCGTCAGTGCGCAGGCCCGGCGAGTGAGAGGGCGTGGGTGTCGTAACGCGTGAGCCCGGGAGGAACGGGCAACCCCGCAGATCTTGGTGGTAGCAGCAAAGGGCATTCAAATGAGAACTTTGAAGACTGAAGTGGAGAAAGGTTCCATGTGAACAAGAATTGACATGGGTTAGTCGATCCTAAGAGATGGGGTAATCCACAGTGAATGGCGCAATTTATGCTCGGGCCGGGATCGGTGCGAATCAGTCAATAGTCCCGAACCGACGCGGCAAAGGACGGTAACGCTTATGTAATCCTGACGTGCCTGGGCTGGGCCCCGAAGAGTTCTTCTTTTAACGGTCCGATGACCCCGAAACGGCTTGTCTTGGAGATAGCCTTGTGGTCGGCAAAGCACCGCGACGCCTTGCGCAGAATCATACCGCGTCTATGAAAATCCGGAGGAGCCGATTGCTGAGCACCGGCCACCATAACCGCGACTGTGGTCTCCAAGGTGAGCAGCCTCTAGTCGATGGAACAATGTAGGTAAGGGAAGTCGGCAAAATGGATCCGTGAATCCTCGTAAGGATTGGCTCGAGGGTCGGCTTAGGTTCGCGGCTTGACCTCGTAGGGTTGCTGGCGTCTGCTCAGCTGCCTCCCCGCTGCCAGGGCTGGCCTCCCTCGCACCGGCGACGAGCGAATGCACCCCTGGTGCCTCCCTAGGCGGGCAATGGGCCATCTCTTTAACCGAACCACAAGGGAACTGAATCTGCTTAATTAAAACAAAGTATCATGATGGTCCCTCAAGTGATGTTGACGCAATGTGATTTCTGCCCAGTTCTCATTGCCAAAGTGAAGAAATTCAACCAAGCGCTGGTAAATCCATGGAGTAACTATGACTCTTATAGCTAAATGCCTCTGCCATCTAATTAGTGACGCATGATGAATGGATTACATTAACTAGATTCCCAATCGCCCTATCTACCATCTAGCTGCAAACCACAGCCAAGGGAACGGGCTTGGAAAATCAAAGGGAAAGAAGACCGAGCTTGGACTCTAGTCCGGCTTTGTGAAATGACTTGAGAGGTGTAGGATAAGTGGGGAGCCCTCGGCGGCGAAATACCACCACTTTTTAACGTTATTTTACTTACCCGCAGGTGAGGGCGGCCCGCCCCGCTTCTAGTCTTGTCCGCTATATGCCAACCGATCCGTGCCAAGACATTGTCGTGGGAGTTTGGCTGGCCAGTACCATCTGTTAAAAGATAACCTATGTCCTAAGATGAGCCTGCCAACGAGAACGTAAATCTCGTGGTGGAACAAAAGGGTGTGCCTATTTGATTTTGATCTTCGCACGGATACAAATCCGTAGCATGGCCTATCGATCCTTTAGTTAGTCTTCGCCGAATTTGAAGCTAGAGGTGTCGGGTGCTACCACAGGATAACCTGCTGTGGCAGCCAAGCCGCTCATAGCGACGCTGTTTTTGATCCTTCATGTCGGCTCTTCCTATCATTGTGAAGCAGACCACCAAGTGTTGGATTGTTCACCCAACTAATAGGGAACGTGAGCTGGGTTTAGACCGTCAGGAGACAAAGTTAGTTTTTTACCCTACCGATGCAATCGCGGCCGCAATAGTAATCCAACTTAGCACGAGAGGAACCGCTGATTCGCATACTTGGTCATGCTTGGTTGAAAGCCGGCCAAGCTACCATGCGAGGATTAAGCGTGACCAACGCCTCTCAAGCCTAATCCATGCTAGATGCGGGCGCCTTACCCTACAGGACCACTCACCGTTAGGGGTGCCTTGTGTGCCCCCCGAGCCCGTGGTCGAGGGATGCCTCTTGGTCCCCGGTGAGGATGAGGGGGCTGCCTTGGTGGATAATTCCAAACCACTGCAGATAGATCCCATGCATCTAATTTAAATTAAGATTCGGTAATCAGGCGCTGAAGAGTAGCTCACGCCACGCATCCGAGGTTCTGTCTTTGCGATTTGTCCCTCTCTCCCTGTGTATGTGGGAGTTACGCCATGGCACTTGTCATTTATCTAAGTGCTAGGGAGGGCTGTAAGCCAACACTTCCTCCAAGCATACGCATCAAGTGGGAGGAACCCAACACTTGGTCATTTTTCTCCACCCGAAGCCGCTGCGGGAGGGCTACCGGCACTCTGGCTCATTTTTCTCCCAAGTCCTAGGGAGGGCTGCAAGACACCGCACTTCTAGAGGTTCCTTCCAAGCCGCTGCCGAGGGGATTAAACCGCACTGGTGGTGTTGTTTGTTAATTGGCCAACCATGCCTGGACCAGGGTGTCGCTATTACACGCTATCGCGCAGCCCACCCAGCCAGTGGTGTTCTTGGTTTGCTACTGCCCCATGCCTCTGAGTTGGTGGTGTCGCGGTGGTTGCCCTGGTTACGCCTGCCCACCAGTGGCGCTTGTGGCTCTGTTAGCTGCTCGCCGCTGTCCGCCTCGGCATGCTGGCTCCCCACCCGCACCGGGTTAGTTTGGCTACCCAACCACTTGGTGGTGTTTGGCTCCCACACCCTCGGGTGGTGGTTGGCTCCCACACCCACTCGGTGGTTGGCTCCATCCGACGGGTCGGTTCTGGCCAAATATTTCCCACCCACTTGGTTGTGTTTTCACGCCCACCCCAATTTCTGCGGGTGTTTGGTCTGCTAGTTGGCTGCCCACCACTTGCGGTCATTTTCTGCTAGTTTTGGCTACCCAACCCATTTGGTGGTGTTTGGCTCCCACACGACTTGGTGGTGGTTGGGGCTCACACCACTCTGCAGGTGGTCGGCTGCCACATCCCACTCTGGTCGTCTTTGGCCAGTCAGTTTGGTTTCCCACCCACTCTTTGGTTGCAGCTTGGCTGCCCACCACTCTGGGTGTTTGGTTCTAGTTGGGTCGCCCACCCTTTACCTGGGTGGTGTTTGTCCGGTTAGTTGGCTGCCCACCCACTTGGTGGTTTCGCTGCTAGTTTGGCTACCCAACCGACTTGGTGGTGTTTTGGCCCCTGCCACCCACTCTTGGTGGCTGGCTGCTCACCCACTCTGCGGTGGCTGGCTGCTCACTTGGTGGTGTTTGGCTACCCATTCAACTTGGTCGGCCTTGGCCCGCTTCCCAACTGCACTCTGGTTGTGTTTGGCCCCACCGACTCTAAGTGGGTGTTTGCCCTGCTAGCTGGCTGCCCACCACTTGGTGGCTCATTTGCTAGTTTGGCTACCCAACCATTTGTGGTGTTTGGCTCCCCCTGCCCCACTTGGTGGTGGTTGGCCCCACACACGACCCTCGGTGGTGGTTGGCTGCCATCCCACTTGGTCGGTCTTCGGCCAGCCGCCGCTACTTCCCACCCACTTTGGTCGGTTTCTACGCCCACCACTCGGGTGGTGTTTGGTTCGGGTTAGTTGGCTGCCCAGCCTACTTAAGTGGTGCTTGGTTCAAGTAGTTGGCTGCCCACCACTGGTGGCTCGTTTGCTAGTTTGGCTACCCAACCCACTCTGGCAGGTGTTTGGCTCCCCCACACCACCTCCCTGGTGCTGCCCCCACCACCTGGTGGTGTTTGGCTACCCATCCAACTTCTGGTTCTGCCTTTGGTCTGCTGTTGGTCTTCCCACCCCACTTATTGTGTTTGGCTCCCACCGACCTCGTGGTGCTTGGGTTCGTTAGTTGGCTGCCCACCCTAATTGCGGCTCGGCTTCTGCTAGCTTGGCTGCACCAACCCACTTGGTGGTGTTTGGCCTCCCACTCCACTCTGGTGGTGGCTGGCTGCCCACCCTAACGGCTTTCGCCCACTGACTCTGGATGGCTATGTCGGCTACCCATCCCACTTACAGGACCTGGATCGCTGTTGTTCCCACCCCACTTTGGTCGCAGGATCACTTCGGGCTACCCAACGACTCTGGTGGTGTTTGGTCAGAGCACGCTCACCCACCCGGGTGGTGGTGCTTGTTCGTTACATGCCCACCCACTTGGTCGTGGCCGGGTGGTCGATTCATCAGTTTCACCCACCAGTTGCAGGCTTGCCCCACTCACTTGGTGGTCGCTGGGTCACCTTCCCACCCACTGGTGCTTGGTTCGCCAGTTGGCTGCCCACTGACTCTGGTGGCCTCCGCTGCTGGCTCCCCATTTGATTTTGGTGGTGGTTGGGCTCACCACCCCACTCCTCGGGTGGTGTTTGGCTGCCCACCACTTATGGGTGTTTGGTTCTGCTAGTTGGCTACGCCCACCCCACTTGGACTGCCTCCTGGTCTCTCAACCCACTTGCAGGTGCTTGCCCCATAGCCTGCCACTCCTAGAACCCACCTGGTGGTCGGTGCCCACCGGACTCTGCAGGTTTCTGGTTCGTTAGTTATTGCCCACCCAACTTGGATCGTCTCTCCTTGGTCTCTCAAATCCCACTTGGTGACCTTGGTTCATTAATGGCTACCCACCGAATGGTGTCGTAGTTACTTATGACATATACTCACATCAACCGGTGGTGTCGTGGACTCTGGCACCCAACTTGGTCGTAGCTTTTGGCTCGTCATGTCTCCACACCTAATTCTGGTGGTGGGCAGTTCTCACACTGACTTTGTAGGTCCTTAGGATTCATTAAGCAGCTATTAGTTTCCTAACGACTTATGGCTTCATTCTTAGTTGGCTCTCGGCCAAGTTGGTGGCATCCCGTTGCATTCTTTCTTTGTTCTGGTTGCTTTTGATTGTTCCTCTTAGCTCCGTGAGTCACGCTTGTCGCACCAATCCCGGGCCTCTCTCTAAGCCCTCCTCACTCCCTGGCCACGACGGTGGCCCGACATGTTTGCACAGCCTTTGTCACGCAATGACCCTATTTCCATGTGGTCTCCTCGTGATTTGTTCTTTCACTGTCCTCGCTCATGGCGCAGGACTCCCATTACCCTTTGTCGCCTCTAAGCCCGAAGTTGACTGGGCTTCTCCCCGTGCTAAGTCTCAGGAACCGATCACCTCATTGGGGGCACCGTGTTGGATGACATGGGAGCAGCGGTAACGTTTCCATGGGACATCTTCTTTTCACGTCATTCCTACCTGGTGATTTGCCACGCAATGCAGACTTGAAATGTGACTTTGTAGATAAAGCGGGCGGCCTTTACAAATAGCTCTTTTCACGCTAATTTGCTGATGGATCGGCGGCTCGCCACACGCCATTTTATCTTTGGAGCATATTCCTATATGGTTTCTCAATACATCCCCTCGCATTTTTGTTCGGCGAAGATCCGCTGGCTTCATATTGGCATGACCGCCTGTGAGCCACCGCTGTCACTTCTCAAGCCCGGAAGTTGGCGCCTCCTTCGCGCTTGCCATTAATGCCCGCCATTACTTCAAGGCTTGACATTATCAAGAGAGTCTTTCAAGACATGGGAAGATGGTTACCACGCCGCCAGAACACGCTTCTTTTCATCGCCACAACTCCGTGACGGGCCAAGGACTTCAAGACAGAGCGACACTTAGATAAAGTGTCTTTCTCAAGACTTTTCTCAAAAGATTGTATCGACACGGAGGTCAGCCACATCACCACACATCTTTGAGGACATTAGATATGGCTTTTCCATGCCATATCCCCGCATTTGCCCCGCCAGATATGCGCGCTTATGTGGATCTACCGGAAAGCCACTCTGCCGCTTGAAAGTCCGAAGTTGGCGGCCACCTCTTGGCGCCACGGCCGATATAAGGCCACACTTCGCACGCCTTTTACAACAAGTGAGAGATGGTTAACACGCCGCAACGCCATTTTCACGGGCTGCACTTATCGACTCGGCTGTCGTATTGAGCCAGACTATTTGGTGGATGCGCCTTACGCTCTTCGCGACCGGGTTGATAACGGGCGGCCTTCCACGCCACTACTTCTGCCTGATGGCATTCCATGGTTTCCATGTCATATCCCGCATATGCCCGCCAACTGTTTAGGTCGACCTCTCGAGAGCCATCGCTGATCTTCAAGCCCGACTTGGCGTCTCATCTCGTGCCACGGCCGAGCACCGTGCGGCCCGCCACATCAGCGTTGATCTTTACGCAGATGGTTACGGTTTCAACACGCATTCTATCGCTGACGGGATTCGCGACCACTAAGTAAGATCAGACGGAGCGTATATGGTGGATGCGGCGGCTCTTCTCGTATTGTAGGTCGGGATAACGGCAAAGTCAGATGATCACGCTTTGAGGGTGGTATCGCCGTCTGCTTTTGTCTAGGCTCCTCGCGATGCCGCTTCCACCGCTATAAGATATGACCGCCGAGCCAACATCGCCGCCTAAAGCCTAAGTTACGCCCTCCCCGCGGCTACACGGATGATAATGGTGCTCACACGACGGCCTGACAAATGCGTCGGTTATGGTTTCCACGCCACGGCGCCCTTGCTCATACGACCGCCGGCTGCTCTAGGCCCGTCACAAGCACGCCGGCCGATAACGGGGTAATTACGATAACGGGACTAACACGCCATCACGTCTTGACCGGCGTGTCGAAGCCGGGTTTCCATCGCTGCCGCCACGCGCCTGTTCGCCGTGGATCACCGGGATATGCTATATGCCAGCCGCGACGCCGGGCTGATAACGGGTACTGGCTGATAACGGGGACTGATGCCAGCACGGGCCTTGGACGGCGTGTCGAGAGCCCATCGCCAGCAATGCCTTCGCTCGCTACTGGACCGCCCGGCGTTCTAGTCTGCCGCTACATCGCCTACCGATAACGGGTACTTGGCTGATAACGGACTGATACGCCAGCACGGCCTGGATGGCGCAACAGATGGTTTCCACCGCCACGCGCCTTGCTCACTGACCGCCTGGCGGCTCTAGTCTGCCGCACTGGCCGACAACGGGTACTTGGCTGATAATGAAGTTACGTCAGCACGTACCTGACGGGCGCGTACGAGATGGTTTTCCACGCGTCAGCAATGCTCTGCCCGCCTTCGGTCTGCGACTTCGTTCACGTCACGCCTTCGGCGGCCTCCCAGGCCCCGCCTTAGATGCCCTTCCCTACCGACAACGGGGTTTTGGTTGATAACGGGGCCTGACACGTCATCACGGGTCTTGATGGCGTCGGTGATGGTTTCCATTGCCGCAATGCGCACTTCTGTTCTCGCCGGTGCCGCTGTCTCGCTGGACGGCCCGGGCGCTTAGGTCTGCTACAAGCTCGCCATGGCTGATAACGGGGCTATGGCTGATAATCGGGGACTGACGCCAGCAGTATGCCCTATGCGGACGGTCGGGACGTCACGCCCCTCATCATCACTTGGCTGCATCGAGTCGGCAGCCCCGTAAGTAAACCGGACCTAAGGCGTAAGGCCCTGGGAGGTCACGCCACTTTACGGGCGGGCGCCTGCTGATAACGGGTGCTGGCGCTTATTTACGCATCGTGGAATGTTCGACATGGAGGCTGCCACCTATAAGTTCCTTGCGCCTCCTTCCTATCCATGCTGCTCCGCTTTCAGGCCCGAAAGCCTCCTCTTTATGGGCTGGGCCCTCATTTTTGACATAAAGTGTGGGGGCATTCACAAACCCCGGGGATAGTGGAAGGGGGCAGTTTGCACCTATCTGCATAATTCTAGCAACGGTCGACTTGCAGCGGTTTGCTCACTCGGTTTTGCTGTCTCCCCACCTGGGTTGCTCTAGCCTTTGTGCACCTTAGTACTGACGCTTACACCCAAAACGCATTGTGCCGCTCTTTCAGCTCTTGGATCCTTTTGCTGCCCGGGACTGGTTGGTTCCGTTGGTCGGTTTGGTTGGTCGGGCTAGTCGGTCGTTCCCCGTAGTGCTCCATGGTCACCTCCCATTGGTTTCGGCTGCACTTGGTAGAAAACCCACTTTAAGATCCCAACTTGGGTTGTCAAGACTGGTCGGTTCCTTTCCTGCCAACCTGCTAGTCGCTCCCAACCCACTGCTGTCTGCTGGTCGGCTCTGGTTGGTCGGCTGTCGGCTGGTTCCTCAGAAGGCACTCTCTGCCGAAGCCACCTCGGCTGGGTTTCGGCTGGGCACCTCTAGTAGAAAACCCACTTAAGATCCCAACTGGGCTGGTCATGACTGCCTGTATATTTCCCTGGCCCTCCCGTCGGGCTCCCAACCGGACCTACACTGGCCTGGCCTCGCTGCCTTCCGGCAATAGCCTGGCTGGTTCCCCGTGAAGGCACCTCGGTTTTCACTTCACCTCCTGCTGCTTTCCTGGCTAGTACTTAGTAGAAAACCCACTTAAGATCCCAACTTGCTGGTCATGACTGGTCGGTTACTTTCCCCTCGTCCTCCTGCTAGTCGGCTCCCACCACCGGGTTGGTCCCGCTTGGCCTGCCCGGGTTGGTCGGCTGTCATTGGCTCCCCGTGAAGGCACCCCTGTTTTGGTCACCTCCTGGGCTGGTTTCAAAATTCTAGTAGAAAACCCACTTTCTAAGATCCCAACTTAAGTTAGAGTCATGACTGGTTTGCCATTTCCTCGTCAGTCCTGTGCTAGTTTCCTACCCACCTGACCGGCTTAACCTGCTTGGCCTGGCCTGCTGGGGCCCACAATAGTCTGTCTCGTGAAGGCACTCCTCGGTTTTGGTCACCTGCTGGCTCTGGCTGGGCACCTGCAGAAAACCCACTTAAGATCCCAACTTGGGTTGGTCAGTGACCTGGCCTAAGCATTTCCCCTGCCCCTCCTAAGTAGTTTGCCCCACCGACTCCAGGCTGGTTCCATGGTCGCTTTGGTCACCGGCTCCACCGGTTTGGTCACCGTTTCTCGGCTTGGTCATCCCTGACTCCCACCAAGTTCCCTCCTGGGTTGTGCCCTACCGGCTGGTCTCTTCCTTCTAAGAGACGCTTTTGTTTGGTCGTCCTGCTGGCTCGCATTGTTGGCTTTCTTTCACAGGTGCACGCCTGCAGAGGGAACGCTTATCAGGTGGTTGTCCCGTTAGCCTGTATGATACCGGTGCGACCAAGACGGGCTGCTTAGCCTTTGGCTAGCTGGTTGTTGGTTTGAACTAAATGGCTGGTAGCTTCGCTTCTATTGGTTCAAGGCTTTTGATTGGATACCACGCCTGCTAGCGATCTTACCGAGGGCTGGTCCGGCCGTGGTTACCAGTGATGGCTCTGTGATCACGGATTTGCACTAATTGGTGGTTTTATTCCCAACCGGTTGCTCCGCCTCCCTTGTCTTGGCTGGGCGGAGCTGCTCACTATCGAGAGCTGCCAACGCTTAAAACGGTTTTGGGCAAGGGTGGGTGAATCCTTGTCAGGTGTTGGTCCTTTGGTATCTGTTTTGGTTGACAAATGCTGCCCGACTAAGACTTTAGCCGGAACATGGCTAACACTTTGCTCGACTCTACCGCTATTTCTCGGGATCTGGCTGCTTTGTTGGGCTGGTTCAGCTGCTTGGTGGCTTTCTCCGCGCATGTAAGACGGCTGAGCCGGAATGGGTTGTTGCCCTTGGTCAGTTTTGAGCATCGTCGGGTCTGTTATTCGAACCTCGGCCTTTGGCTTCTAGGGATTTGTGTGTTCGCATTGAGTTGGAAGTTAGTGCATTTCACCTTGCTATATGCTACAATGCGGGTCCCCGACTCACACGTGCTCACCCCAGGCCCCGTGCTGATTCTCGGCTCCTCTGGTTTCAGGTGCTACACCCCGCTTGGTGCCCTCCTTGTTTCCAGTCACTTTGGTTATTTTTTATGTGTTGGTTCCTCATCAGTTGAAATTGCCCTGTCCTCACCCCGCTTCCCTGGAAACGGGTTGGTTTGAAGGTTGCCAAGGCCTCTGAATGTGATGTTGGGTTTTGGGCTTAGTCTATCACTTCTGACTCAGTCCATTGGGTTGTCTTTTGTGGTGGTGCTCTGTTTTGTTTCCGCTGGCCCCATTGGGTCCCGCTTGGCCTGCTCTCATGGCTACAGGGCTCCTCGCCTGATCGGGCTGGCTCAGGAAGCTGTGGCCCTCACTGCAATGCATAGGTCAGCCTGATGGTTGGGAGTGTGTTTTACCGCTTTGTGCCTGAATCCATGGGCGGAACCCTTCTTTCCACCTACCATGCCGAGTTCCAGACAGACACAACAGTTCGAGATCGCCAGCGTTCTACCGGACCTAGTCCTCATCATGTGTTCCCCGGTTCGCTGGGCCGCTTGCGGCGGCTGGTTCCGCCTCTTTGACACCTGGTTGGTGCTGGTGGTCCTCTTCCTTCGCTTTTATTGCTACATGGGCCGACCTCCCACTTCAAGTGTTGGTGCCAAAGATTCATGCTCCATCGCCTTGCCGCCTTTCGTAGAACCGCTGAGTCGATGCTGATCGCCCTCCTTGTGCCCTCCCACCTGTGTGGATGGCTGTCCCTTTATGGAAGCACCCGGTTGATCCCCGCCAAGAGTCATATATGTTTGTCTCAAAGATTGCTTTATGTCGTAAGTATAAGCTACCTTTGCACCGCGGAAACTGAATGGCTCATTAAATCGCGAGGCTTATTTGATGGTATCTTTACTGATAACCGAAAATTCTAGAGCGCCAATACGTGCACCAAGCTCCACTCCATGGAAGTGATGCATTTATCGATAGTGCTGGGTCGATGCAGTTTGCTCGCCACGCAGACCGCGATAACTGAATGAATCGCACGCCTTAGCCGCTGCATATTTCATTCAAATTTCTGCCCCATCACTTCTCGATGGTAGGATAGTGGCCTACCATGGTGGTGATCGGGTGACGGGAATTAGGTTCATCTCGAGGGAGCTCCCCAGAGATCGCCACCACATCCAAGGAAGGGCAAGAAAGGCCAAGAATTACCCAGCAACCCCGAAGCACGGAGAGGTAGTGACAATAAATAAATAACACTGGCCTACAAGTCCGGTAATTGAATGAGTACAATCTAAATCCTTTTAACGAGGATCCATTGAGGGTAAGTCCGTACAAAGAGTCGCTGCACCCAGCCCACAGCGTGATATTTGCTGCTGCGCTTAAAAAGCTCGAAGTTGCATCTCCTGTGGGATGCACCTACTCTAAAAAAGTAATCGGCATTTCACCTTCTAGTTGGCTTTTACGCTGTCCTGGCCTTTAATTATCGGGATTTGCTCTGCTACTGCTACTTTGAAAATTATGCTCAAAAGGTGCCTATGCTCAATATTAGCATGGAATAACGCGGATAGGACCCCCGCCCTTTTCCGCTGGTCTTCTGGGACCGAGTAATGATTAATAGGGACGCTAGGCATTCGTATTTCATTGTCGAGGAAATTCCTGGATTTATGAAAGACTAACCAATCGCTGTAAAAGCATTTGCTGCTGATGCTTTCATTAATCAAGAACTAAAGTTGTGGGGCTCAAGACGATCAGACAACGCCCTAGTCTCAACCATAAACGATGTCACTAGGGACGGATGTTATCATGACTCGCCAAAGCATCCCCATGAGAAATCAAAGTTTTCGGGTTCCTGGGAGTATGGTCGTATACTAAACTTAAAGGAATTGACTAAGGGCACCACTGTGGAGAGGGAGTCTGGCTGAATTGACTTCCGCTGACGGGAAACTTACTGCAGTCCACATAGCATAATTACAGATTGAGAGCTTCTTTCTTGATTCTTAGTTGGTGGATTGATTTGTCCGTTAATTCCTATAACGACCCGTGACCTCACTGCTAACTAGTTACACGCTAAGGTCTTCTCCTTTATGCCTTCTAGAGGTGGGACTATTCGCCTTAGCCATGGAAGCTCGAGTACAATGTGTCCGTGGATGCCCTTAGATGTTCCTTCGGCCGACGCTGCCACACCACTAATCTAACATGCATGCCCGGGCCGATAGTTCGCCCGGAATTTCATCGTGATGGGATAGATCATTGCAATTATTGATCTTCAACGAGAATTCTAAGAAGCGCCAGTCATCGCCGCGATCACGCCCCCGCCTTTGTACACCCGCCTCACGCTTCCTGCACCGAATGAACCTAGTATACCGGATTGGTTCTCATCAGCACGTCAAGAATTTAGGTGAGAAGTTCATTGAACCTTTATCATTAGAGGAAGGAGAAGTCAGAATAAGGTTTCCGTGAGAGAACTCGCTAAGGACTACTGACACGCCCGCGGCAAACCGCTGGAACCGCTTTCCCTCATCCCCTCGAAATACACCGGAGGTGTACGCCGCCATCTCTAAACTCGGGCCGCCTTACAGGCACCTGGCGCTTCATGGGCTCTTTAAGTTTGCAGCCGCGCCCACACGCTTCAAAAGTGGATTGGGCAAGTGTTCCCTCCGTGCCTCGCTCGTGCCATTTGCAGTCATGCTTCGGGAACCTTTATGCCCGATGGTGAGCGGATTGTGGGTCTTCTCCGTCAGCTTCCGGCACCTGGATAGCTTAAACGGGGATGGATACCACTCTCGCGAACGGATATCTTGGCTCTGCCACGAGCGAAGAACGTCCTACGAAATGCGATACGCGGATATGTGTTCTGCGTAACTCCGCAGAATCATTGAATCTTTGAACGCGAACTTGGCGTCGGGCCGTCCGAAAAGGTCTCAGTTTGCTTTTCCATCGTCTTCGCCACACCACGCGAAAGCGCAAATTGGCCGTCCATGGTAAGCATCGGTTCTACCGGAGTGTGGCTAGGGAGGACGCTGCGACTTTAAATGCGCCGCTGTGGATCGGCGGGTTCAAGATCGCCGCCATATATCCGGCGAAGTTCCCCACTCCAAACAACATGTTGTTTCGCCACGCAGGTAAGTTCGGCTTCAGTCTCCGCGCCACCCGCATCCTAACGCGTCACCCGCCGAAGCTTTAAGCATAATTGCTGGAGGAAAAGAAACCAATGAGCTCTCCCAGTAACGCGAGCGAACCGGAAGGTGCCCGATTAGAATCGCTGCTGTAATGGTAGTTCGAGAAGCGCCCTCCGCATGACCGGCCAGGTTCCTCGAAGTGGACGCCGAGGCGAGAGTTCGCCGTGCCCTGGACCCTCATAGTTCAACGCAGGCCTCCACGGTCGGCTGTTTGGGAATGCAGCCTATGGTGAAAATCAATCCAAGCAAACATTGGCAAGAACTGGCATGCAATCAAGCACCGCGAGGGAAAGGTGAAAGACTTGAAAAGAGAGTTAAAAAGTGCTTCAAATTACCGGGAGGGGAAGCGAATGGAGGTTGGCCAGCCCGGTTGCGCGGAACGCCTGCCGGTCTGCCCGTCAACTGCAGCCGGGCTACGCTGCCCTGGCCTCACGGATAAAGAGGGACCATGTGACCTCAATGCATGCCGTGGCTGGCTTGGCTTAGCGACGCCATTATCAAGGGCTAGCATGCACCGGTGGCGTCCGACGCTGGCTTGTGGGCTTCCATTCGACCCGCCTTGAAACACGGACCAAGGAGTTCAACATGCGCGAAGCAGGTTCAAACCCAACGCAGCCAGCGAAACTCACGTGGAGCCCCGCGGTTCGGGGTGCGCCCCATGCCACCTGGCGATCTCGTATACCATGGTTACACTGGCAATCAAAGATGTGAACCGCGCCTCGAAGAAAGGCCGAGGAAACTCGTGAGGCTCGAAGCGACACCGACGCAACGTTCAGGTCGACTTCGGTATAGGGCTTAAGACTAATCGAACCATCTGTCTAGTGGCTGTCTCCGGTTTCCTCGTGATAGTCGGAGCTCGTCTAAAGTTTTATTCTGCAGTTAATGATTAGAGGCATCGGGGAGAACCTCTCTGACTTATTCTCAAACTTTAATATGGCACGGGTTGCCCATTGAATTCTCTACCTGAATTGGAGCTCCAAGGGCTATTTCGCGGGCGAATCGGCGCGGATGAACCGAAATGGCTTTATTGCAGCCTGCGCGCTGTTAACCTAGATCCCACAAGGTGTTGATTGATTGGCGATACAGGATTCGCGGGTCATGGAAGCCTAAATCCGGCTTAAGGAGGTAAACGTCTCCAATCAGTAACCAGCCCCTGAAATGGATTAGATGCCAAGCGCTGCCGCTCTATACCCGGTCATTGGTATGAGTCTCGGCGAGCAGGAGGGCGGTGTCGGCTCCGGACTGCGGAACGGCACCGCATCTTGGTGGTAGTAGCAAGTATCTAAATGAGAATTTTAGAAGACTGGCGGAGAAAGGTTCCGGCAAATACAATTGACATGGGTTAGTCGATCCTGCGAGATGGGGTACTGGGTGAATGGCGCAATTTGCTACCACGACAGCGGGGAATCAATACGCTGACCCAACCGACGCGGCGCGATCTTAACGCTATGAACGAGACGCCTACGGGCCCCGGAAGAAATTTCTTTTAATCATCTGTTCCCCGAAATCGGTTTGTCTGAGATAGCCTTGTGGTTGCAAAAGCACCCACGCCTTATAACCGCATACCTCTGCTGCCCATGAAAATCCTGAGGAGTTACTGGCCGGTTCCCGCCGCATCATAACCGCATCGCCTGGCAGAGCAGCCTCTAGTCATGGAACAATGTGTAAGGGAAGCTTCAGAAATGGATCCGTGAATCTCGGGAAAGATTGGCTCGAGGGTCAAGGGTCCGCGGCTTGACCTCAGAGGTCGCTATGGTCACCAGCTGCTCTCCACAAGCGGAAGTGCTTCCCGGCCGACACCGGCACGGATGAATGTAATTCCCTCGCAGCCTTAGGGCGGCCAATCACCATCTCGCGAATCGAACTGGCTAAGGGAACTGGATCGTTTAATTGAAACAAAGCATTGCGATGGTCCCCGCGGATGCTGACGCAATGTGATTTCTGCGTTCTGAATGCTGCCAAAGGAAGAAATTCAACTGTTACTAAACGGCTGGAGTAACTATGACTTCTTTATAGAAGGCCAAATGCCTCGGCCATCTAATTAGTGACGCCAAAGATGAATGGATTAACGATTCTAATCGTCCCTATCATCTATAGCGAACTAATGTACCGCAACGGCTAAAATCAGCGGGGAAAGAAGACCCCGTTGTTTCTGACTTAGTCCCAGCGAAATGACCTTGAGAGGTGTAGGATATGGGGAGCTCTGCCAGCGTGAAATACCACTACTTTAACGTTATTTCACGTTCGCGGAGGTGGAGGCGGGCCCGCCCCTTCTGTCTTGGTTGTCCGCTGGCGCGGTCCCATCCAGCGAAGACATTGTCGTGGGATTCATCGGGCGTACATCCGCTTAAAAAAGATAACCCAGTGTGTCCTAAGATGAGCTCAACGAACAAATCCGTGTGGAACAAAAGGTAAAAGCTCACGGATTTTGATCTTCGCACGATACAAACAGGAAAGCATGGCCTATCGCATCCCATTATTCTAATTTGAAGCCAGAGGTGTTCTAAAGTTACCATGTGGATAACCGTTTGTGGCAGCCAAGCCGCTCATAGCGACGCTGTTTTTGATCCTTCGCGTCAGCCTTCCTATCATTGTGAAGCGTAATTCACCAAGTGTTGATTGTTCACCCACCAATAGGGAACGTGGAGTCGGGTTTAGACCGCCGTGAGACAAGTTAGTTTTACCCTAACATGAACCGTGGCCGCAATAGTAATCCAACTTTAGTACGAGAGGAACCGCTGATTCGATACTGGTCATTGGGCGCTTGCTGAAAGCCAGCGGCGCCAGCGTTACCATGCGTAGGGATTAAGGACCGGAACGCCTCTAAGTCGTATCCATGCTAGATGCTTCATCTCCTTTCTACATAGACCACTGCGAAAAAAAAAAAAAAAATGGTGCCCCCCTGCAGCCCGTGGGATGCCTCTTTGTCCCCGCTAAGAGGATGAGGGGGTCGCGCTTCTTGTAGGATAATTCCAAACGGGCCTGGGAGATAGATCCTCGGCCGCATCACTCTAAATTAAGACTCGGTAATCGGTGGCGTCAAGAGTCTGCCGCCACGCATCCGCTGATCGGCCGCCTTTATGACGTCCTCCTCAGAAAGGAAGACGCTACGGTGACCTTTGGCCAGTTTATTTCTCTGGGTGTTAGAGGGTTGTAAGCCAACATTCTTCCTCCGCTACGGTCAGATCATGGAGGAATCCCAACACTTGGTCATTTTTTCTCCACCCGAAAGCCATGGGAGGGTGCTACTCGTGGCACTTGGTCATTTTCTCCCAAAACCGGTGGAGGGCTGTACACACCGGCACTTAGGTCTTTCCTTTCCGGCCGCTGCCGCAGGGGGATTAACCGCATTCTGGTGGTGTTGGGTTTGCCACTGGCCACCATGCCCACTTGCAGGTGCCGCTTGCTGGCTACGCTAGATGTGGCAGCCCACCGCTTGGTGGTAAGCCACTTGGCTACTTGGCTCCAGCCGGAGTTGGTGGTGTCGCGGTGGGTTGGGTCTGGCTGGGCGCCCACCCACCTTGGTGGCGCTTGTGGTTTCCTATGTTGCTCGCCGCTGTCCCACGGCATAGCTGGTTCCCACCCGAATTTCTGCTAGTTTGGCTGGCCCAACCCACTGCGGTGTCGGCTCCCACACTCTGGTGGTGGCGGCCCCCACACCCACTCGGGTGGTGGTTGGCTACCCATCCCACTTGGTCGGGTTCTTTGCCAGCCGCCGGCTTCCCACCACTTGGTTGTGTTTGGCTGCCCACCCGGACTCCTGGTTCGTTAGCTGGGCTGCCCACCACTTGGTGGCTCGCCTAGTTTGGCTACCCAACCGACATTTGGTGGTGTTTGGCTCCCCTGCCACCACTCTGGTGGTGGTTGGCTCCTGCCACCACTCTGCGGTGGCTGGTTGCCATCCCACTCTCCAGCCTGCCAGCCAGTTTGGCTTCCCAACCACTTTTTGGTCGCGGTTTGGCTGCCCACCCGACCTGTGGTGTTTGGTTCGTTAGTTGGCTGCCCACCCACTCGGGTGGTGTTTGGTTCGTTAGCGTCGCCCACCCGGACTTAGTGCCTGGCTCAGTCGGCTACCCAACCCACTTTGCAGGGTTTGGCCCCCACACCCACTTGGTGGTAGCTGCCGCTCACACTCACTTGGCAGGTTGGCTGCTCACACCTTGCACTTGGTGGTGTTTGGCTACTCCATCCAACCGGGTCTTTGGCCCGCTGTTGGCTTCCCGCCCCTACCTCTACAGGCTTGGCTCCCCACCGACTCCCAAGGGTGTTTGTCTTGCTAGTTGGCCGCCCACCACTGCGGTTTGCTTTGCCGCATACCCAACCGATTTGGTGGCGGCTCCCACACGCCTCTGGTGGTGGCGGCTCCCACACGACTCTGGTGGCTACACATCCGGGACTGCCTGCCTTTGGCCAGTCAGTCAAGGCTCTCACCACTTTGGTCAGAGCTTGGCTGCCCACCCACTGTGGTGCTTGGTTCTGCTAGTTGGCTGCCCACCAATTCTATGTGCCTGGTCTGCTAGTTGGATGCCCAACTGACCAGTGCCTGCTAGTTTGGCTACCCAACCCATCACGGCTCCCACACGAATTTGGCAGGGTGGGTTGGCTGCTCCACACCACTTGGTGGTGTTTACCACCATCCAACTTGGTCGGCCTTTGGGTCCACGCTGTTGGGCTTCCCACCCTAATTCTTCTGGTTGTGCTGTTTACCCCACCACTCCCGTGTCAGTTCTAATAGTTGGCTGCCCACCACTCTTGGCTCACGGGCTGCCTGGCTACCCAACCCACTGGTGGTGGCGGCCTCTCACCATCTGGTGGGTGGCTGGCTGCCCACCAACGGGCTGCCCACCACTGGATGGTATACACCCATCCCACTCCTGGCTGCAGGACTTGACTGCTGTCTCCTCACCCGACTGCATACAATTTACTCTGTGTGTTTGGCCGGTGGAGCAGTTCAATCGGGTGGGTGTTTGTCTTTATTGGCTGCCCACCACTCTTGGTTGGTCGTGTCGCAGGTCGGATCATCAGTTCCCACCCACCCGAAGCAGGTGCTTGGCTCCCACTCACTCTGGTGGTCGCTGGCCGCCCACCCGACTCCTGGTGTTTGGTTCGGCTAGCTGTGCCCACTCACTCTGGTGGCTCGGCTTCGCTGGCTTGGCTCCCATTTGACTTGGTGGTGGTTGGCTGCCCACCCACTCTATGGTGGGCTTGGCCCACCACCTCCTGGGTGCTTTGGTTCGCTAGTTGGCTGCCCACCCGGCCTTGATCGGCTCCCTCTGGTTCTCTCAACCGACTTGTGGTGTTTGTTCATAGTCGGCTACCCAACCGATCAGGAGCCGTGGGTGCCCACCCGACTGGCAGGTTTGTCTGGCTGCCCACCCAACTTGGATCGCCCTCTCACCCTCAACCTAATTTGGTGAACTTTTGCTCCGCTAGTCGGCATACCCAACCGACCGGGTGGTGCCGTAGCCGCCTCCTGACAGGCCCATCTCAACCGGTGGTGTCGTGGATCGCCCCAACCCAACTTGGTCGGTTTTGGCTCATTGGCTGCCTCCACACCTGACTCTGGTGTGGCTGCCTCGCCAGGGACTCGGTGGTGGCCCCAGGATCGCCAAGCAGTTATTAGCTCCCACCGACTTCATGCTTCCATCTCTAAGCAGTTGGCTCCCTACCTGCTGGTGGCATCCCGCTGCATTCTCTCTTTGTCCGTCGCTTTTGGATTGTCCTCCTTGGGCCTGTGAGTCACAGCTTGCCGTGACCAATCCTTCGGCGCTTCTCCAGACTTCGCCAATGACGGTGGTCTGGATATGTTTGTACGCCTTTGGTCACGGCTTCAATTCGCTCTAAGGGTTCCCTCAGATTTGCCCCCACTGGTCCTCGCTCATATGGCGCCAGACCGCCTCGGAGCCACCTTTGTTTCCCAAGCCCGCCGACGGTTTCCGTACAGTCTCGAGAACGGACGCTTACCACATTAAAGTGTTTCGTGTTACGACATAAGATGAGCAACGCCGGGCGACGCTTCTTTCACGCTGTCCGACCCGGCGATTTGCCATTTAAGGCCGCGACGGAAAGGGCACTTTGGTAGATGCGGCGGCCTTTGCTGCCTTTTCACGGCCGATGGACGGGCGTCTACATCACTCACGGATCTTGAGACATTCGGATATGGTTTCTGTCATATCCCCGTGATTTGCTCAAGCAGAGATCCGCCACGCAAGGATCACCAGAAGCCATCGTTGCCGCCTTCAAGCCCGAAGAGCGGTTCTCTGCGCCGCATCGCCCGACATTTCTGCTGGCTTTGACATCAAAGATGAGTCTTTCAACACTTTCATCGCCGCTTTCGAACTCCGCAGATCAGCAATCGCGACAGCTGGATACTTGGTAGATGCGGCCTTTTCTCAGACCTTCTCGTGATTGTGGTTGATCACTTCTGAGGCCTGCCACATCACCACACATCTTGAGGACATTAGATATGATCGCATGCCATCCCCGCATTTGCCCCCGCCGATATAGCGGCGGATCTACCGAGCCACCTGCTGTCAGCTCGCTCGAAGTTGGCTTTCACCTCCCCGCGCCACTACCGAGGGCGGCCCGCCACTCGCACGGGCCTTTACAAACAAGGAGATGGCTACTCACGTCGGCAACGCCTATCTCATACCAGACCCGTGATCGACCTCGGCTCGGGCCGCATGGAGTTTAAGATTCATTGGCGTGGATGCGCTGCCTTTAATGCCTCTTTCTGGCGACCGGTCGATAACGGGCTGGCCTCTACCGCCACTACGTTCGATGGTATTCGAGAGCGAGCCCATGTTTATATCCCCCAAGATATGCCCGCTGGCTACTGTTTGTGGTCTTTCATCCACCGGAGCTATCAAGGGGACGCCTTCAAGTCTTCGGACTTAAGCGGTTCATCTCCGTGCTAATGTCGGGATAATGCGGCTCGCTTACATCAGCGGCAAAGTGACCTTTACTTATTGTTGAGATGGTTACGTGGTCGGCAACACGCAATTCCATCGCTGGCCTATTCGTGACCGGCCTGGGCAGACTGCGCATCTGAGCTGCATGATGCGGCGGTTTCATCAGCCTCTTCTTCGTGTTGAGGCTGATAACGGCGTGCCTTCCGATGATCGCTACGTCTTTGAGGGTATTGTTTCACTGGCTTTGTCTAGGTTCTCAGATGTTCCGCCCCGGCCCGCTTTGCGGCATATGACCGCCCGGAAGCAACATTGCCGCCAAAGCCTAAGTTGGCTACCCCGCGCCACAATGATGATACCGGTGCCTCGACACATCAGCATCGGTTCGATACGCACACATGGTTTTACCGCCGCCACGCGCTTTGCTCATACGGACCGCCTCGGGCGTTTAGGTTCGCGACGCTGGCTGATAACGGTACTTATTGATAATTTGGGGATTAACACGCTAATAATGGTCTTGGATCCGCGTACAGCTGGTTTTACTGCCAGTACGTGCCCTTGCTCATGCCGGACCGCCTGGCGGCGAGGTTGTCGCCGCACGGGATAACGGGTACTTTGGCTGGATAACGGGGACTGACACGTCAGCATCGGGCCTTGGACGGCGGCTGAGATGGTTTTAATGCCAGTAATGCGCTCCTGTTCAAGGCCGGATACTGGCTGCTCTAGGCTCGGCTTTCAGCACTTCGGCCGATAACGGGGTACTTGGCTGATAACGGGGACTGACACGTCAGCACGGGCCTGATGAAAAAGCCAGATGGTTTCCACGTCAGCAATGCTTCGTTCGCTGACCGCCTGGCGGCCTCTAGGGTTCGCTGCTACATCACTGGCCAACATGTAATCCGGGTACTCTATTGATAATGGCGACACGCCAGTACGCACCTTGGACGGTGTGCCGAGATGAGCCACCGCCATAATGCTCTGCCCGGCTGTCTCGTGACTTTGCTCACCAGCCTGGGCGGGCAAGGTTTCTAGGCCCGCCGCTTACGCCTCGGCCGGCACCGGGGTTTTGGCTGATAACGGAATACACACGTCATCACGGGTCTTGGACATGCACAGATGGTTTCCACGCCAGTAATGCGCATCTGTTCTCGCTGTGCCGCTATTCGCTGGACGGGTTCAAGTGTCGAGGTTCGCTGCTACCGCTATGGCTGGATAACGGGGCGTGGCTGATAACGGACCTGACACGTCGTGCGAGGCCCCATGCGGACGTCGGACGCCTTGCCACGCCCCACGACGACTTGGCGCCGTGATCAGTCGCAGTCCCCGTGGCAAACCGGGACCGGCAAGGCTCGGGAGGGTCACGCATTAAGGCGGGCGGGCGCCTGCTGATAAATGGTGCCACAATACTTATTTGGCGACGTTCGACATGGAGGCTGCCACCCAAGCTTCTGGCGCTCTTCCTACCCTCCATGCCGTCGCCTCCGCTCCAGCCTCTTTATGGGCTGGGGCCCTATTTTGGACATAAAAGTGTGGGGGCATCTACAAACCCTGGGGATAGTGAAGGGGCAGTTTGCACTTGGTCTTGGGCTTAATTTAGTACAACCAAGCCGACTTAAGCGTCAATACCTGGTTTTATTACCCCACCTGGTTGTTTCAGCCCCTTGTGCACCTGTAGTAATTCCTCCGGATCAGCGCATCGCAACGCACGCCAATGCGCTCTTTCAGCTCTTGATCCTTGCTGCCCTCACTGGTTGGTTCCGCTGGTCGGTTTGCTGGTCGGCTAGTCGGGTTTTGTCTCTCGCAGGAAGGCCCGCCCTCCGCTTTTGGTCACCTCCGGTTGGTTTTCGGCTGGGTACTTAGTAGAAAACCCTACTCTAAGATCCCAACCTGCTGGTCAGCGATCACGGTTCCTCTGGCCAGTCCTAAGGTCGGCCCTAACCGACCGTTGGTTCCGCTATCGGTTTGGTTGGTCGGCTAGTCGTAGTTGTTCCTGTGGAAGGTGTACCTCGGTTTTGGTCACCTGCTGGCTGGGTACTTAGTAGAAACTCATTTAAGATCCCAACTTGTTGGTCATGATCGGTCGGCATTTCCCTTTGCCCCTCCGGGTTAATGTTCCCAACCCACCGCTGGTTCCGCTGGTCGGTCTGGTTGGCTCCGCTAGTCTGGGGTTGGTTCCCTCAGGAAGGCACCGTTTTGGTCACTCTCCGCTACTTCGGGCTAGCACTTAGTAGAAAAACCCACTTTAAGATCCCAACTTGCTGGTCGGTTACTTCCCTGGCCCCTCCTGTCGGCTCCCCACCACCGCTGGTCCCTGCTGGTCGGGTCTGGTTGGTCGGCTAGTCGTTTGTTCCCGGCACTCCCTGTTTTGGTCACCCTGCTGGTTTCGCTGGGCACTTAGTAGAAAAACCCACAGATCCCAACTCTGCTGGGTCATGATCATCTACATTTCTACCCTGCTAGTCGGCCACCCACCACTGGCTACCTGGTCGGTCTGGCTGGGTCGGCTAGCTCTGCTGGTTCTGCACTCTGAGTTTTGGTCACCTGCTGGTTTCGGCTGGGCACCCTAGGCAGGTGAAAACCCACTCTAAGATCCCAACTCTGGGCTGGTCATGACCGGTCGGCTACTTCCCTCGTCCCTCCCAAGCAATGGCTCCCACCCACCCTGCTGGTCTCATGGGTCGCTACTGCCTCCACCCTGGGCTTGGTCACTGCTTGGCTGGTCATCTCGGGTGACTTGACTCGTTCCTCCTTGCTGTGCCCGGCTGGCTCTTCCTTCGCGACGCTGTTTGCCTGGGTCTGGCTCGCATTGCTGGTTGGCTGGTGGTGTGCACGCCGCGGTGAGGAACAAGGTTTGGTCGGTGGCTTGTCCCGGCTAGCCTGTGGCGGATAGCTGGTGCTGACGGCATCGGGCGGCTTAGCCTTGGCTAGTTGGGCTGGTTGCTGGTTTGAACCAAATGGCTGGTGGCCGTCGGCTGGTTCAAGGCTTTTTGAGTTGGGATGCCCACGCCTCGGCAGTTGATCTTAGCCGAGGCTGGTCTCAAGGTTACTGCATGGCTCGGTGACTTCACGAGATTGCACTACTCAGGAGCCTGTTTCCCAACCGGTTGCTCGGCTTTCCCTCTTGTCTTGGCTATGGAGTCGCTCACTCTGAGTCGAGGAGACATATTAACTACGTAAACGGTTTTTGGGTAAGTGGGTATTCCTTGTCGCGGTGTTGGTCCTGGCATTCGTTTTGCTCGACGGGCCTTTGGCGTCTCGACTTTTAGTTTGAACATGGCCAACACTCTGCTCGACTCGACGGCCACGGACCTGCTGTTTGTTATTGGTCTAGCCACAGTGGCTTTCCTCTCCTAAGCATGTAAGACGGGTCGAGCTGGAAATGGGCTGTTGCCCCTGGTCGCTTGGTTAATCGTATCAGCTCCGCGACTGGACCACTTTGGCTTGTGGGATTTGTGCGCGGTTCAGATTGAGTTGGAAGTTGGGAAGTGCATTTCACCTGTTGCTGCTACCGCGGGTCCTCGACCGGCCGTTTCTCGTTCCAAAGGATTCTGCCTCGCAGCCGTGTGCCACAATCGCTTGGTGTCCCTCCCGGCTTCGCCTCGGGCTTTGGTTGGCTTTATGCATATTAATGTTGAAATTGCCTTGCAGAAACCGACTCTGCCTCCCTGAAACGGGTTGGCTCAAGGTTGCCAAGGCCTGCTGGGAATGTGATGTTGGTTTTGGCCAGTCTATCGTGCCTCCCTCCCTCGGACCCGTCCGATTGGCTGTCTCTTTGTGGGTGGTGCCTGTTTTGTTTCCGCTGCCCCATTGGTCCCGCTTGCCTGCTTCATGGCGGTTGTGGCCCTCTGCTCTCGGGATTGCCGGGCTCGCTGGTTGGTGGCCCTCGCTTCAGCCGGGCAATGCATAGGCTCTTGGATGGTTGAGATGCTTACCCGCTTTGTGCTCTGGAACGCGGCGGAACTTTCCACCTACTCATGCCGGAGTTCCAGATGCACACAAGTTCGGGGAGACGCCTGTCTGCCTCACTCCAGTCCCTCATCATGTGTTCCCCTGGCCTCCGGGCTAAGCCGCTTGGTGGCTGTTCCGGCCCATTCCCCTTGACACCCTGGCTGGTGCCTTCTGCGTACGTCCTTTCTCCCTCAAGGCTCTTTCTTTGCCGCTGGCGCCGGCCGACCTCCCACTTCAAGTGTTGGTGCTGGCGACTATGCCTCCATCGTTTGCCGCCGCCCTTGGGAACGGCGAGTCGATGCTGATCGCTCCTCCTCTTCTCATAGCCTCCACCCGTGTGGTGGATGGCTGTCCCTTTATGAAGCTACCCGTTGATCCCGCCAAGAGTCATGCGCTGTCTCAAAGATTAAGCCATGCATGTGTAAGTATAAGCTACCTTGTAATCGTGAAACCGCTAATGGCTCATATTAAATCGCTATAGTTTATTTGATGGTATCTTACCACTTTGGAGATAACCGTGAAGTAATTTAGAGCTAATACGTGCACCCGTCCCAACCCATGGAAGGGATGCATTATCGAGCAAAGGCCGATGCAGTTTGTCGCTTCACGCGGTGTGACTCATGATAATTCAGTCAATCGCCGCCTTAGCGCCGGCCATATTTCATTCAAATTCTGCCCCATCAACTTCGATGGTAGGATAGTGGCCTACCATGGTGGGTGAGGGTGACGAATTAGGGTTCGACCGAGAGGAGCCCCGAGAGACGGCTACCACATCCACAGCTGCAGCAAGCGCCAAGAATACCCAATCCCATACCGGAAAGTGACAATAACAATACCGGGCTCGGTAATTGAATGAGTACACACCCAAATCCCTTAACGAGGATCCATTGGAGGGCAAGTCCGGTACAAAGAACATGTAATTCCAGCCCACAATGCATATTTAAGTTGTTGCGCTTAAAAAGCTCAGAGTTAATCTCGGGTGGATGTACCGGTCTGCCCTCGGGTGTGCAATCGGCATTTTACCCTTCTAGTTGGCGACGCTGTTCCGGCCTTTAATTACTGACGCGCCCAAGGCCGCTACTTTGAAAAATTAGAGTGCTCAAAGTGTGCCTATGCCTGGAATTATAAGTTAGTATGAATAATCGTATAGGACCCCGTCCTTCGCTGGTCTTCGGACCGGAGAGTAATGATTAATAGGGATGCTTGGGGGCATTCACAGATTTCATTGTCGAGGGTGAAATTCTTGATTTATGAAAGACGAATCCTTACTGCGAAAGCATTTGCTAAGGATGTTTTCGTCTAATCAAGAACTAAAGTTAAAGTCAAAGACGATCGGGATAATGGCCCTAGTCTCAAATCCATAAACGATGCCGACTCAGGGATCGGCTACGGATGTTACTTCGATGACTGGCCAGCACCCTCATGAGAAATCAAAGTTTTGGGTTCCGGGAGTAAGGGCCGGGCATGAAACCAAAGGAATTGACTGGGTACCAGAGTGGAGCCTCATGGCTTAATTTGACCCAATATTCTGGAAACTTACCAGGTCCGCATATGCTGACTGACAGATTGAGAGCCTTCTTGATTCTATAAGGTGGTGCACAATGTTCTTACTGGTGGAGTGATTTGTCCGTCAATTCCGCTAAATCCAACGGAGACCCTGGCGACCCAAGGCGTTCTCCTTTATGCCAGCTTTGAGGGATCACGCGTTTGAAGTTTGAGGTGGCCAACAGGTCTGCGATGCTCTTAGATGTTTCACGACAAGGCGCGCTACACCGATGAATTAACGAGTGCATGCCTCGGGCCGGAGACGGGCAATTTTGAAATTTCATCGTGATGGGGATAGATCATTGCAATTATTGACTTTCAACGAATTTTGCATGCGAGTCATCAGCTTCGCTGACTACGCCCCCGCCTCTTTGTGGCCATACCGCCTGGCTGCCTACCGACAATGTCCGGTGACGACGTCCCACCCGCCAACTCGCCACCCAAACCCCACGCCCATCCTAGGACCTAAGTGGAAGGATTCATTGACACACGTCTGCAGTAAACCGCGAACCGGCTTCTTCGTTCTTCAGGCCACATCGAGGTGGAAGGTTTCGCCGCGCTTATGGCCCCCAAACCGGCCACCAGTGAGCACCTCAAGGGTGGCTGCCCAAGGGCTCCCTTGGCTTGCCGTCCACACGCCGCAAGTGCGGATTGGGCACTCCTCCTCCCGCGGCCTCCTGGCTCTGCGCCATTTGCATCATGCCGGAACCTTATGTGTCTTGGATGGTGAGCGACTGATTGGGGTTCTCCGGCCACCGCGACCGGATAGCGTAATGATGGATAGTACCAATTTTCAAAGAACGGATATCTTGGCTCTGCCACGATGAAGAACGCAGCCAAATGCGATACGCGATGTGGAATTGCAGAACTCCTGCGGAATCATTGAATCTTTGAACGAACTTTGGCGCTCGGCTTGTCCGAGGGCATAACCGGCTGAGCGCTTCCATCATTCCTCTTCGCCGCGACCAATGGTGCTACCGCCCATGGCAAGTAATGGTCGGGCCCGGAGTGCATAGGGAGGACGACTTAAATGCGCCGCGGATCAGCGGGTTGGTTCTGCCATCGCTTTCTTCCGGCCGCTGCTGGTCCTAGGCGGTGCCCCCCACCGCTGAAATATGCTGTTGCTTGCCTAAGGTGTCGGTTGTTCCTCTTGTGTGGCTACTACCCAAGAGACCTCGACGCAAGTATACCACGAAGCTAAGCATATCATTGCTTGAGGAAAAGAAACCAATGTGGGATTTCCTAGTAACTACGAAATAATCGGAAGGTGCCCGCATTGAGAGAATCGGCGCTTTATGCTATGTAATTGGTCAGAAGCGCCCCTTCCTCACAAGGACCGGGTCGAGGGTTCCCCGAAGTGGACCGAGGAGATCCCTGGCTGCCCGGAATTTCGCTGTTCCACGAGGCGCCTCCCACGAAGCCTAAGAGCTTTGGAATGCAGCTTCGGCGGGTGGTAACATCCGCTGTAAATATTGGCAAGAGACCGGAGAAATAACAAGTAACCGCGAGGGAAAGGTGAAAAGGACTTTGAAAAGAGAGTTAAAAGTGCTTGAAATTGGCCGGGAGTGGTTTAATGGAGTTGGTCAAAGCGCCCGGCTGGTGCGCGGAACGGTCTCGCTGGCCCGTCTGTCAACCTCGGGTGCCGGCCAACGTTGGCCCACCGCTACAAAGAGGGACCATGTGACCAATGCATGCCGTGGTGGCGGGCGGCTTGGGGCGCACGCCACATTGGCGGGCTAGCATGCACTGCAAGGCCCCGGACGCTATCAGGGCTTTCCATTCGACCCGGCCTTGAAACACTTTTAATTGGGCGAGTCTAACATGCGAGTTGGTGGGTTCAAAACCCGCCTTGGCTTAAAGTGAAACTGATGCGCGGAGCCCTGCTGTCGGGTGCGTGCACCATGCGCCGCACTATGATCTTCTGCGGAAAGGTTTGAGTGTGAGCATGCCCGCTGGGACCCGGAAGAGCGGTGAACTATGCTCGAGTAGCGGCTGAGGGAAACTCCGTGGAGGTTTCAGCGATACCGACAGCAAAACGTTCGCCGATTTGGGGTATAGGGCGAAGTGACTAATCAACCATCTAGTAGCCGGGTTCCTCCTGTTTCCTCGATAGTTGGAGCTCGTTCAAAGTTTCGACGGGTAAAGGAATGATTAGAGTATCGGGGAGAAACTCGACCTATTCTCAAACTTTTAAATAGGTACCGGTTGCTCCATTGAAATTCCTCGAATTGGATTCCGCGGGCCATTTTGGTATGTGAACCGGCGATGCGTGGATGAACCGAAGCCGGGTTACCGCGCGCTCCGCGCGCCGCTAACCTAGATCCCACAAAGGGTGCTGGATTGATTAAGACAGGATTCGGTCAGCGCGGAAGTCGAACTGGCCAGGAGTGCAACAACTCACCGCCAATCAACTAAAATGATTAGCTGAAGCCACGCTTTATACCCGCCACGCAAGGCGAGGCCTGGCGAGTAGGAGGGCGGGTGTCGTGGAGCAGTTCTGGGCAAGAGTCTGGAGGAACGGCACTCCAAAGGCGTGATCTTATGGTAGTAGCAAGTATTCAAATGAGAACTTGAAGACCGGCGGGAGAAAGGTTCCATGTGAATAAGTAATTGGACATGGGTTATCGATCCTAAGAGATGGCAATCTCGTGATAAATGGCTTAATTTGCTCGCCGATCGAAGGGTCGGTCAAGGTCCCCAACCCGGATGCAGGTGCGGACTAACGCTATGGAACCGAGACGCCGGGCGCGTGGGGCCCCGGAAGAGTTTCTTTTCTTTAACGTCCGATGAACCCTGAAATCGGTTTGCCCGGAGCAGCCTTGTAGCAGCACCGCGACGCCTTCATGGCAGGTCCGCAGGCGCTCTCTACGCCCATGAAATCCGGAGGAGCGATTACCGAGCACGTCCTACCGCATCACCATAACCGCATCGCCCCAAGGTGAGCAGCTCAGTCGGATGGAACAATGTAGGTAAGGGAAGCTCGAAATGGATCCGTGACCGAAAAGGATTGGCTCGAAAATGGGCTTAGGGTCTCAGCGCTGACCTGTAGAGGGTCATGCTGGCGGTTCGCCCAGCTGCCTCCCCGCGGGCGGAGTTCCTCGCCGACCGGCGATCGGATCGAGAAATGCACCCCCTCGGGGTGCTCTCCTAGGCGGCGCAATGTCATCTCTTTAACCGAAATCCACAAGGGGAACTGACCGGCGAATTAAAACAAAGCATCGCGATGGTCCCCTCGCGGATGTTGACGCACGTGATTTCCGCCTGCTCAATGTCAAAGCGAAATTCAAACTGCCGGTAAACGGCGGGAGTAACTATGACTCTCTTATAGCCAAATGCCTGGCCATTCAATTAGTGACGCGATGAATGGATTAACGAGATTCCCACCGCCCCTATCTACTATCTAGCGAAACCACAGCCAAGGGAACGTTTGGAAAATCTCAAAGGGAAAGAAGACCCCGTTGAGCTTGACTCTAGTCCGCTTTGTGAAATGACGGAGAGGTGTAGGATAGCAGAGCCTTCGGCGCAAGTGAAATTACTTTTAACGCTATTTTACTTACTCCGGTGAGGTGGAGTATGGGTCCGCCCCTACGAAGGTCTGTTGTCCGGGCTATGCGTCCGATCCAGGCGGAAGACATTGTCGTGGGAGTTTGGCCAGCGTACATCTGTTAAAAGATAACGAGGTGTCCTAAGATGAGCTCAACGAGAACGTAAATCTCGTAGGAAACAAAAGGGTAAAGCTCACTTGATTTGATCTTCGGCATTGACATAAACCGGAAAGCATGCATCATCGATCCTTTAGTTATTCGACCTGAAGTTGAGGTGTCGGTGTTACCATTGTGATAATCGGCTTGTGGTGTTAAGCCGCTCATAGCGACAAGGCGTTGTTTTTGATCCTTCATGTCGGCTCTTCCTATCATTGTGAAGCTGCATCCACTATGTTGATTGTTCACCCACCACAGGGGAACGTGGAGTCGGTTTAGACCGGCCGTGAGATATGGTTAGTTTTACCCTACCGATGCGACCGGTGGCCGCATGTAATCTTAAACGCAGACGTAGAGGAACTGGCGGATTCGTATAATTTATTGGCGCTTTGGTTGAAAAGTCCGGCTGGCGTTACCATGGATTAACGAATCACTTAAGTCAATCCGATGCGATGCTGGGCTTTACCTCCTCTCTATTGTGACCCGGATTTCATCGTTAGGTGCTCGTAGCCCCCGAGCTCCGTCGATGCCTCCTGTCCCGCTAAGAGGATGAGGGGTCGCTTTGTAGATAATCCAAACCACGGTGAGATGGGGATCCTACGTGACGATTTAAATTAAGACGGCACTGTATGGAAGAGTAGCTCTCGGCCGCCACGCATCCTCGAGGTTCTGGGCTTTGTCTTTATGATTTGTCCTCTCTCTGGGGTATGTGGGGAGGGTTGGCCATGCACTTGGTCACGCATTTCTCCAAGTGCTAGGAGGGCTGCAAGCCAACACTTCCTCCTCCATGGGCCGACCAAGTGGAGTGAACCAACACTTGGTCATTTTTTCTCCACCCGAAGGCGTGGGGAGGTTACTCGTGGCACTTGGTCATTTTTTCTCCCAAGTCCTAGGGGAGGCTGCAAGACACTGGCACTTAGAGTGTTCCTTCTTCCGCCGCCGCAGGGGATTAACCGTGACTTGGTGGTGTTGGGTTTGATAATTGGGCCACCATGCCTACCTGGTGGTGTCGCTTGGGTTGGCTACGCTTGCCCCACCGGGGCTTGGTGGTGTTTGTCACTTGGCCCTGCATGCCTGAGTTGGTGGTGTCGCAGGCTGGCCCGCTGGCTGGCTGCCCACCCAGCCTTGGTATGCTTTGTACTCTAGTATTAGTTGCTCACGTTGTCCCACAAGTGGCTGCTGGCTCCCACCCGACTCTGCTAGTTCAAGCACCCAACCGACTCTTCTGGTGGTGTTTCTGGCTCCACACCACTCTGTGGTGGTGGCCGGGCCCCACACGACCTCCAGGCAGGTTGGCTACCCATCCCACTTCCTGGCCTGCCTCGGGCCGCCCGGCCGCTGGCTTCCCACCACCTCCTGGTTGCTTGGCCCAACCACTCTAAGTGGTGCTTGGTTCTGCTAGTTGGCCCACCCGGACCTGGGTGGCTCTGTCGGTTGGCTTGGCTACCCAACCGATTTGGTGGTGTTTGCCCCCACACGACTTGGTGGTGGTTGGCCTCACACGACCTGCAGGCTGGCTGCTTACATCCACTTGGTCGGTCTGGCCAGTCAGCCGCTGGCTTCCCACCCGACTTTGGTCAGAGCTTGCCGCCCACCCCACTCTGGTGTTTGGTCTCGGTTGGCTGCCCACCCCACTCCTGGTGCTTGGTTCGCTAGCTGGCCGCCCACCCGACTTGGTGCCTGGCTTCTGCTAGCTCTGCCACCCAACCCACTTGGTGGTGTTTGGCTCTACCCACTCTGGTGGTGGGTTGGGCTGCTCACACGACTTGGTGGGTGGCTGGCTGCCTGCCACACTTGGTGGTGTTGGCTACCCATCCAACTTGGTCGGGTCAGTCTGCTGCTGGCTTCCCACCACTTTGGTTGTGCTTGGCTCCCCACCCACTCGTGGTGTTTGGTTCTGCTAGTTGGCTGCCCACCCGACTTCCTGGTGGCCTGGGCTGCTGGGCTTGGGCTACCCAACCGCATTTGCAGGCTTTGGCTCCCCACACCACTTGGTGGTGGCTGGCTCCCACCTGCGAGCAATACGTAACCGGAACGAAGCAATACCTGAT